>OZJO01003321.1:0-29613 GCA_900406225.1 Acrobeloides nanus | reverse complement strand
GGCATGTTCTGAATCGTTGTAGTTTTTGAGATAATTGCGTGTGAAGTTGGCGATTTTTGAAATTTTGTGTATTACAACGAAGAGCTTGTAACAAATTCAAAATTTCAAACGCAATTATCTCGAAAACTACAACGATGCAGAACATGCTGTAAAAACAAAAATGCTCCGAATATATCATTTTTTCATATGGTTGTAACTGACTGGACTGGTTCTTTAATGCTCGGCTCCCGGTACTTTTTGTTTATCATCAAAGGCTATATTTTTGTTGCTTAACTATTTTATTTTATCGCTTCCCGATATGTAAGCGTTAAAAAGCCGGATTAGCATATTAAGTTTTTCTACAAAATTCATTAATATGAATCAAGTCTAATCAGTTAAGAAACCAGTCCCATGAACGGCCAACGAAATAAAATATTTAGGAACAAGTATTTTATAGCGAAGTTCTTCCCGCTGGCTATCTTTTTGTTATGCTTAGATGTCCATTTTCATGTAGTAGAAACAATTACATGACAGCGACATTTGATGTAATTGATCATTTTGTTAGAAATAAATTGATGTTCCATGTTTGTTGCATTGAAGTCTTTTCCAAGATGGACTTATCAACCAATCTATATAACAAATCCTGTACATTCTCTTCGTTATGTGGGTGTTTTAGATTTACAATTTCTTTATATTGTTTTTAAAATAATTGAGACCCAGGGCGGTTCCAAGGGGGAATCGGGGTACTTCCAGCCCATTTCGGCGGAAAGCCGGAAAACCCAACTGGGTTTTTCCGGCATTTGGCACCCTTATGATCATTTAATTTTCGAAAAAAATTTTTAGCAAAATTCAATTTTTATAAAATTTTCTTATTTATTAACACTTTTTAATCATTTTTTTCCTGTAAAAATTCAATTTTTCCCTTGAAAATTTTTTTAGTTATTCCCTCTCCCTGAGCCCCAGAACCACCACTGATTGAGATTAAAATAATTTTGTTTTTAGCAACTTATTTTGCGAACCTATTTTTAAAAACATAAAATCTTCAAGGTTATTGACTTTAATCGTCGTTAAGATTCCGATAAATGGCTTCAAAGAAAAAGTGAAATCGTTACAAGTGAAAATTGCGATTTGACCTCCAAATTTGTCGTGCATTCATTCGGATGAAAAACGAAATGGATGCATATCGTTTGACTTCCGTGAGCGATTCCTCTAACATGAGACGTGTTTTTTAAGAGCATCGTTTAAGATTAATTAAGATTAAACTATTGCTGAAGTTGCTCATTTTATGTAGGAATCTGCACTTTAGGCAATATACCTAGTTTGATTGTGCAGCTTCTCCTTTGAATTATCAAAAGTTTTTTTTTTAATTTTGCCCTCTTTTATAAATTAAAAATCCAAATCAAAACTTTGATTACTTATACATTTTCAGCTTAAAAACAAGCATTTTTCAAAACAAATTTGTATACAGGGCTATCAGAATCTTTATCAGAAAAGTGCAGATTTAAAAAATTTTTTGTTATGCTTATTTAAAGGACCAGTTCTACGTAAATAGATTTAGTAAAGCAGTCTATCTTGTAGAGTAGGAAATTCTGAACAACTTTGGTTATAAAGTTATGTGTTTTTGAGTTAAACTGAAGGTTTTTTATGCAGATAAACCCAAGTATCGGTGTCAATACACAACAAATTCAAATTTTTAGTGGAAAATTCTATTTTTGCATCGATTTTTTAAAACTTTCATAAAATGAACATTGTAGCAATTTTTTATAACTATCCAAATCGAATAAAATGACACCAAAGTTATCAAATTTTAAAATGGTTTTGGGTTATTGAACCCTGATTCATGTTTTTGTTTCAATAACCCTTTAGTTTAACTACATAAAAATTTTAAGTTAAAACTCCTTCAAAAATACATAACTTTATTGACCAAAGTAGCCCAGAATTTTCTGCTCTACAAGATAGACTACTTTATTTTAAATTTACCATGAAATGATCCTTTAAAGAGGGGATACCCCTTTCTTCTTTTTCCCCATTTCGAAAACCCTGAGTAAGAAAAATTAGCTAGAATGGAGTCTCTTTTTGGGATTCTTGGATTTTTTATCCACCCCCTTTCAGATAGGGGTACAGTTAATATGATTATCGTTGTTAAAAAATAGCTATTAAAAACAAGTTTATAAAAACATGAAAATCCGAGAGCGGATATGGTTATTTCGTTCTTTCATAGGATTCACCATTTTGTCACGTCTCATTAATTGTTAAAGATGTATCGCGGAACGAATTTTTATTTTTAATAGTGGATTTTAAGTTGAGAATCTCAACTTGGCCTAGACAAAGTTTAGAATCAGGCAAAGTTGAGAATTTTAGTTTTTATAATCAAATTCATTACAAACAAAGCTTTTGGTAGTCAAATTCACTATGGATCAACAGTTTTTAGTTAAATTCGGTATGAAAAATTTTTTCATAGGTAAAATCACTATGAGCGTAATTTTTATAGGCAAATTTTCTATGACAACAGTTACTAAAGCTTGTACCAACATTAATTTGCCCACGAGCGCTTTTGTCATAGTGAAATTTCATACCAATTAAAAAATTCTCAACTTTGACTAGGTAAAGTAGAGATTCGCAATTTTGCAGGTAACATGTATATTTGAAGGTTATTTAAAGTGTCGGTATAGCTGTAGATAAAAATAACACGAGTAGATTAAGATCAGCACGGTCTTCGAGTTTTTTTTGTTGAAATTAGATTGATTTCAAGTAGATCACAGGTTCATGTAAAATCTTTTGAACGCGCATTGCATACGCAATGTGGAGACGAAACCTTGCTAGTGATATTGATGCCGAACTCCTGGTAGCACACCGGCAGTAACATAGCGAAAGTGCGTGGGACCACCTTATTTCTTAAATTCTTGAAAAAATTGAAAAATTTTTTCCCATGGGAGACCAAGGTGTATTTTTCGAGTTTAAAATCTTCTTATATAAAGCGGACTAACTTTGAAACGTGCGATCCAAAACGACATCATGATATACCACGATGGAGAGAACGCAATTTTAAGATTTTTGACACCAAAATCGAGGGGGTGCTCAACTGGTAAAATTAGAAAATCGTTTTTTAATTTTTACGTTAAAATGGTCTTAATACTATACTCATAGGTGTATTCAGAGTTCTCGGAGGTTACCGGAGCGCTTGGAAGCGCCGCTTGGGAGCCCCACTCAGGAGCATCGCTAATGAGCGCTGCAAGCGCTCCCGACGCAGATGCACTCGGTGTCCAGTTTATTTTTGAAAAAAATGTAAACTTTTTCAATTTTTAACTAAAAAATGGCATTTTTCATTTAAATAAACGCAAGAAACAACGCATTTGTATTGGAATTTTGCGAATGTTATTTTCGATCTTTTTAATCAGGCAATATTTTTTTCATATTTGTTGTATCCTCCGAACCAGTCGTATAAAATGATCATTCCATATTTTCTAAGGATATTGTTCATCGCCTTAGTTCACTTATATAAGTATTCAAATTGATTCTGCATCCGTGTAAATTTTCGATATAAGGAAATCCTCTGAACGCCGAAGTTAAGTCTTCACAATTCATGAAGATGTTTATAAATGATCCATTTTATGGATTTAAAAATTTTATAATTAAATTTATTTCGAAAAGGACAATGAAATTTTTTCAATTTTTACAATAGCTCTTTTTAAATTATTCGAGAGAGGAATATCTCGACAAGGACAATGAATTTTTCGATGCGGATTTTTTAATGAGAGTGTTCTGCATTTCTGGGTATTAAAACATAAAAATCCGAATCTTTCTAAGTATAAAAATTTTTACTTGCAACATTTCAATGCAGAAAAAAATGTTCTTATAAATTTTTTTCATAGTCTGAAAGAGCATCATCAATTTTATTTTTCTACAAAAAATCTCGAAAGAGGTATTTCAAATTTTCGAGTTATAGCATTTTGAAAATAACATCTTTTTCGAGACAAAATCAATTCATCGCCTGGGAATCGAAACAGATACCTTTTGTCCCAAAGGCGGGATCACTACCACTGAACCATTTAGGCCAAAATTTTGAATGTTAAAAATTTCTTATAAGTATTTTATAATTTTTTTTAAAAATTTTCAGTAATTATAATTTCTTCGAGTTTTTGTGAAAAAATAGCTAAAAATTGGCTCTTTCAAATTATGAAAAAATTTATTTTCTAAAGGTGATTTCAAATTCTGAAAATTTTTTGGAAAAATTCATTTTATAACAATTCGACGACAGTGTGATTCGAACTCCAGCCAAAAAGCCTTCGAGGCGGCAGCGTATCCACTGCACCACTGGTGCTGTTGATTAATGAGTACAAATATTGCTTATAAAAAAGAGTATAATTTCCTTCTCCAAAAGTACGAAGTTTTGAATTTTGGAAAATTAGGCGCGGATTCATCTATTATTTTTTAATTTTGTGTTTTTGATTTGTTTACTTTTTTTTAACATTTAGAATACAGGTACAAGTTATAGATAGATGTAAAAAAGTACACATATTATTGGGATATTTATTTGAAAATGTTTTATTATTCGTTTATATTTATAGTAAGTTTAATTTTTGTATATGTTAGCGTCAAAGTTGACCTGGGTCAGCTTTGCCCAAAGTTGACTCAGGGTCAACTTTAACGCTAACATATATATATAAATGAAATTCCAATAAATCTAAATTCAGAAACCGCATTGACGTTTTTCAAAAAAATAAGGACGGTAGGCTCAAAAATAAGAATTTGGGGTAAAGATAAGGGCATATGTAGAAAATAAATATATCGAGTGTTAAAATCTCATACAAATCGAAATTAAAGTTTTATCAAATTTTGAGCGTTGTTTTATAGAATCAACTTTTTTCTATCAAATACAATCGGAATTTCGGTGATAGGCTTGTAGGATTTGGCGCCATTAATTTTTTATCGAGGGTACTATAGGGGTTGCGAACAAAATTTGCATAATTTTCGATAAAAATTTTTCATATTTTCTAAATATCATTTCTAAAGGTAATTTTATGCGGGAAATTCGAATTTTGCATTCTCAAGGCATAAAAGCACTAAACTTCAAACTTTTTTCCATTGAAACACATGTGTACAACTTTTTTAATAACATTCAGGGTTTAAATCAAGAATTCCCGAGATCATCCGACAGACACGCACATATTACACGTTTAATCATAGGTTACCAAGGGGGGAGGGTACAGTACCCCCCTCATCACTCATCCTCGGACCTTCCGCCTTTATAGTCATTCATCCATCCATCATGAGGGTTCGTGTACCCTCCCCCTTCCAATTCATTCATCATAAAAATTTTTGAAAATTTTATCATGTACCCCCGCCCCCTGAAAGGCCATTCATCCACCCATCCTGAGGGTCCGGTGTATCCCCCCTACTGGTAAACTATGCGTTTAATGTAGTAGAATTATAAAATAATAATAAAAACTGTAAAAATAATAATAATTTAGGCGTTATTTTTCTATTGGCCTCTCGTGAACTCTTTTGAAAACTCAAGTAAGTTTTAAAAATTTTAAAACAAATATAAAAATTTAAAGATGATTGCGAAAATTCACCTATTCAATCAATATTTCTTTATGATATAACAACGCCTAATGTAACCGATTTTACAAATCTTCAGAATAAATTAATTGAAACTATAAGGTAATTAAAACTAACAAGGAGTGCTCAACTGGTGCAACACCCCTAGAGCCAAAACCTCAACGGGGTTTGTTACTTCGCTGCATGGGCATGCATAAACAGCTAAAATGGGAGGCTGATACAAAGAAAAGTTTCGAGATCTATAGTACCGGTCCGATGCACTACCAATACACTATAGGGCTATCAAGATCTCTCATTCTATAAAGCTTAGATCAAAACTAACCTCATTTTAGTTAAAAATATGCCCCTATAACCTAATCAAAATGCTACCAATTCTAACCCAAGTCCTTTAATTTTCGAGGTACAGAAAGAATTTGATCACATTTTCCAGCCCAAAAATCATGTAAACAATCTGCAACTGTTTACATGATTTTTGGACCGGAAAAGTTTTTCTAAAAAGGACCCATATAACAATTTTGGACTTTCCGTAAAAGAACGCGTAAAGAAAAAGCACATAGGGATTTTAATTTTAAGGTTAACTATTTGAAGCTAAATTTTTAGGCACATTGAGACTGTAGCTTTTAATCGGCAGAAGAAATATAGCGTTGCAGCTTTTCACCGTTTGCCTGTAATTTTAACAAATTTAAAGGCGTCACATGCTGCCGATGCTAATAAAGTAATATTTATCGTACCTAAATAATCAAAAGAAAAATATAGATTATTAAACAAATCGAATTTCTAAAACCACGTAGACATATGGAAACTTCACCGGCTCGTGCTTTAGAAACAGCAGCAGATCAGATTACTAAAGGGCCAGAAAAGGCAGCAAAAAATATAGTGTTTTTAGCTCACGATGGACAGAGCACAGATTTAATAGCTGAAACTATGGAAGCAATGTAATTTTTTAGAAATACAAAATTTTTTTTAATTTTTAGAAATACACAAATTGTTTTAAATTTTTAGCTCTCACCTAGAAAATTTGCATGCAACAATTTTTGTAATTAGTGGATCAGAGGAACCAAACAAACTAGCACTTATTGGTTATACTAAAGAGCGTAGACGTTTATATCTTAAGCCAAGTGATAGAGCTAATTTTTTCAAAGCATTGGATAAAGTAATTTTTAATTTAAAAATATTACCGCTAACCAGGCATGTAGCGAGCGGGTCAATGTGTCCCCTTCCTTTATGGCACAGCTCCTGAAAATCAGGAAAAGTCTTTCTAACGGCAAAAGTATACTAAAATACAAGAAAATTTTTGAGTAGCAATCCTCTCCTCAGTGGCATAGGCAAGGGGCAGGTGCCTCCACCTAGTGGGCTCAAATTAAAAAATATCCCTAATTATAAGAGTCCCGTTATGTTTTTTGGGAAAAATCAGCCTTTTTTGAGAGTGCCCCACCCCAACTGACTCTTCTTCCTACGGCACTGCTCCTTAAATATATCCTAGATACGTGCTCGACTCTAACAATTATTTTAGGCACTAGGTGTTTGTAAAATCAAAGCATTCCGTCAAGTTCCATCCGCAAAATTGCCTGCAACAACAAATTTTGCAACAGATTCTTCATCTACTACTCCCAAAACACAGACTCGTCTATTATCAAATTCGGAAAAAGAAAAGTTAGGGAAGGTACAAGCTCCCAAATTGGAGCATCAAATTCAACCTAAAGTTTTTGGACTACGTACAATTGAAGCAGCTGAAAATCGACAGAAAAAGCTGTCAAAGAAATTTAGTACAGATATGCCTTGTGAAGCAAAGAAAGTATATTCGAATACCTGTTTTAAAAAAACTATGTGTAGTTTAGATTGATTTGATGCTACTAATTGATACTAGTTCATCCGTTTTCAATGCTTTTCATGATGAGCTTCAATTAGCACAAGACTTAATAAACGGCTTAAATTCTAATGCATTTGATGAGGCGGTCCAAGTAATTTTTTATATTAAAAATGGTTGTTGAAAAATGATTGTACTTTTTAGATTGGATTAATACAATTTGCGTCGGATGCCTCAATCATTCTTCCCATAGAGCGCGGTCATCAGCGCAAAGAAATAATTAAAAAGATCCGACAAATTGCATTTACTGGTAGGAATACTCGAATTGCGGATGCCATAGATCGTGCTCTTAGTGAATTAATAACTCAAAAGCGCGAAAACGCTACCCAAGTAAATACTAATAATATATAGGTGGTGGACACACTGGCCTTTTGAACTTCGTATCTTCTCCACACAGACCATTCTTTCTTCGGTCATGTTCAGCTCACCTATAGCCAATGAATGGTAGCGGAGTTTCCAGGGGCATCACTGGAGGAACGACCATTACCCCCCCCCCTTTTTCTAAAAATAAGTATAACATCCCTAGTTTAGGTGCTCGTTTTAATAAGTGACGGGCATGGTCAAGAATTTTGGCATAGAGTTCAAGAAACAGGAAAGAGATTACATAATTCGGGAGCAGAAATTTTTGCAGCTACTACAAGTAGAGATTATAATTTTCCTGAACTTTTAATTTATGCTGGCGATGAAAGCCGAATATTTGTCGGTACCAAACATACCAAGTATTTTTTTCAATTAATTTAAAGGATCAGCCCAGTTTTGAACAAAATTTTTTATAAGAAAGTTCAAGTTGGGGCGATCAATTTTTGCGTTGGAAGTAAATTCTAATTCGTAACCCTTCGGAAATATTTACAAAACGAAATTGCATTAAAAATTTAAACGAGTTTGTGTATTGAAACGAAGGGATTGGCACGAAGTGCCTGATCATCAATATGATCTGTATATTGAAACGATTGATCAATTTCAATAGAGTTCTATTTATTTTTGTTGCCAATCGATTATACTCACGGAGAGCTATCCAACGAGTAGTCAGTGTCCATATGTTGGGAAGTTGAAATAAAAAATAGAGCCAAAAAAGTCGTAAAAATTTTTTGGCCCTATTTTTTATCTCCACTTCAAAAATTTTGTTCAAAAATACACTGGTTCTTTAACTTTAACAAATATATATTTAGTTTTGTTCCATTTATCTCAGGCTTTATAAACAAATGTATTACAAATGAAACTGAATCTGGTACTATAAATAAGCTACTCGAATTGAATGGTGAACAGAAAGGCAATTTAACCAATGACAAAATTGTGAACGATACATTAGAAACAACTACAGATTCTGAACCAACAAACACAACACTAAATATAGCAAACGAAAATAAAGAAACTGCGGATCATTCTGAAGAAACTATTAAATCTAGTAGTAAAGAACATATAGATGAAGTATCTGATAGCAAAAACAGCTTACTAAAAACAATCGTAGAAAAGATAAAAGCAAGCGATTCTATTGAAAAATTTGAGCAGAAAAAGAATATCGCTGAGCCATCATCACAAGAAGAGCCAAAAGAAGCAGAAGAAATAACCGATGATAAAAAAGCTGAGCTAAATGAAAAGCCTGATAGAAAAATACTTGTAGAAACTGAAGATAAATCTCATAAAGAAGCAGAAAAAGAATCTTCTTCGAATTCAAAAGAAGAATCAATAGAAATAGACACACTTGATCAACATGGACCATTAAAAGAACCTGCAAAAAGCACAATAAAGTTGGTACATCAAGTGTTAAAAACGGAACACAATTCTACTGAAAATGTAGATCGTTTAATTAAGCCTGATAAAGAAAACAAAGACAAAGATGAATCAAAAGAAGATTCAAAATCTAAAGAAATTGAAGAAAAATCAGATGAAAAAACTGATGAGAGCAATAGTTCAAAAACTACAACAATCGAGCCTATTCAAGACAATCTACAACAAAATCAGGATAAATCAAATGAAAACGAAGATAAAACTTTGGAAGAAAAGTCAACAACTAAAGATGATACCAAATTAAGTATATTGCCAGTAATAGATTTAGAATCTGATAACAACTTATCCGGAAAAAACAATTCCACTGCTACAAACACCAAATTGAAGGATAAAGATACTACTACAACGATTAATCCTGAAGCTGAAGTCGAAATAAAAGAAGATGAAAAAGCAGCTAAAAATGATTCCAGGATAAAAGAATCTATAGATGCGTCAAAGCTTGTGACACCTAATATTAAAGAAATGGTACATGAAGCCATTCAAAAAGCAGAAATAATGGAAAAATTCTTAAGTCAACAAGTTGTTTTTTCAATCATGATCAAATAGGTATATAAATTTCGTTTAGAACATTGTTCCAGAAACAATTCCATGTCAAACGGATATTGTATTTATTATTGATCGTGCTCAAAAACCTAGTTTTGTGTTTGAACACCAAATTCAACTGATCAAGGATCTTGTTTTAAAGATAATGCCCGAAGAAGTTGACAATAAAAAAATACGTCTCTCAGCTGTGACCTTTTCGCAAGTATAATCATTTATATTATAGAAAACTGTGTCCGCAAAAGTCCATCCGCAAATGTCCCTCCGCAAATGTCCGTCCGCAAAAGTCCATCCGCAAAAGTCCGTCCGCAAGTATCCCACCACCCCCCCCCCTTCCCATATAAGCTACAGGGTGTCTCGAAAAAAGTGGAATTTACGTGATTTGTCATGAATTTTAGACCCGAAATTTTGTTCTAAAAATGACCCCTATAGGGATAAATTGATGTGGGGAATCGATTGCGCGCACTTCCGAAGTGTGAAAACGCTTCAAGCCATTCAGTTAGCACGCCGTTCCATGAGTTTTAGATACTCAATGGACATATTAATTTGTAATATTTAAAAAAAATCGATTTCGCGCATTGTGAGGGTTCCTTGTAAGTTCAAGCTGTTTGCGTAATTATTCGAAGAAAATAATGTCTAAATTATATTACAAATTTTAGAAACCACATCTACTCGTTTCATTAGACTCTAACCATACTAGAAACGGTTTTCTAGAAGCAATGGAACATGTAACACCATCAGAAGAAAAATCTTCTTTATCACAAGCTATTCGTAGAGCTGTAATAGTAAGTTCCAATATCTTACATTTGCAAAAAACATAAATAATTAAACAATTTTAATTTAATACCAGGAGCCGAGCGCTCGCGGTTTCTCCGGGAGTATTTGATGCGAAAAACACGAAAATCGCGTTAAAAAATTTCCTAGTCGCTTCAATAGTGGCCAGATTGAATTTTAGGCCAATTTTGGATGGAAAAATGAGGTCAAAACGCGATTTCTAAAATCGAGACCCCCAAAATTGGCCTAAAATTCAATCTGACCACTATTGAAGCGACTAGGATTTTTTTAACGCGATTTTCGTGTTTTTCGCATCAAAAATAGGGGGTATGTGGTGATTCCACTATACGAAAAAAAATTTTGTTACCGATGTACCGTATTTTACCCCCCCCCCCCCTTTAAAGGTCTCAGAAAAAAGGTCTCTGTCTTAATGTAGTAGGATTGAAAACGTTTTTGTTAGTTACAATTATTATTTAAGGAAATTATGCTTAATCGACGTGATTCAGCTCGACTTATAACTATATTAGTAACCGATGGTATAAATAATGATACTATAGAAGAACTAGAAAAATCTATTAGGTAACAAATCCGTATTTGCAATATTCACAAAAAATATTCTTAATTTAGTGACTTAACAATATTCCGTAAATCAGATGCATATGTTGTCAGTTCAAATCCAGAATACAACTTTTCTGTGTTGCAGGTACATTTTTCAAATTTTAAAAATTAAAATAAATTGTTAAAAAATAAATTGTTAATTAGGCGTTAACTGGTAATAAGTGGAAAGTCTATGTTGATGCACGTGTTCGAAAATTTGTAAATGAACTAGGTCATTCTTTAAAAGTATGTGAAATTCCTGCGGAAGAAACCAAGAGTACAGTATTTGTCGAAGATGGCGAACATGAGCCAACTTCTGATGTTGAAAAAGTAGAACATTTACAAATTGCTGGGAAAGCTGTTCAAGCACTAGGAAATTGCAGCCATGGTAAGTGTATTGGGTTGTTCAGAAAGTTCTGAGACATGAATTTTGGACCGAAAGTTTTTTCTAAAAACGACCTCTATAGGGATAATTTTATGCGAGGATTCAGGGAATGGGATGGGTATAACATTTTTAGGGAGTATATTTCAGGGATGTCCCACGACCACGCAGGGATGGCGTTCTGGTTCCTAGAAAAATGGGCCTATCTTTATTCCAAAATACATAATTCTTTTTTTATTTTATAGCTGAGTATTTTAGCCACAAAACCTGAAAAAATTTCTGTTCAAAAACTTAAAACATAACGTTCTATGACCAAGGAACCGGAATCGGTTCCTTGCGGTCCCGTTTCCTAGGCCTTAGAATCCTATGTTTAAAGTTTTTGAACAAATTTTTTTGCAGGATTTGAGGCAAAATACTCAGCTATAAAACAAAAAAGAATTAAGTATATTGGCATAAAATTGTTAAAGATAGGTCCATTTTCTAGGAACCGATCGGCCATCCTTGGTATACCCCTCGTAGGAGTAACTTCCTTTCGTACTCTGGGGGTTTCGACATAGGGAACTCGAATCTGAAGGAATTTTTTGATTTTGATCACTGGAAGTTACTTCTCGAGGGGTATACTCCAAAAAAGTTTAACAACGAAAATTGCCTAAATCAGTCCAGGGAAATTTTTTCATGCATCCGTAATGTGCGCAATCGATTTTCCGCCTTGAAAAACCCCTAGAAAGCTGGGTTTTCGGCGAAAAATCGAATTTTAGTTCATTTTCGCTTTAATACAAGCATTTCTTCCCTGAATTAGGGTCCAGTAAGCGTTTTCACTCTTTGTGAATGTGCGCAATCGATTTCCCGCATAAAATTACCCCTATAAGGTTTTAAAAAAATTTTCCTGTCCCAAAAAATTTTTCGGTCCCAAAAATACATTTTTTTACTCACTCTGTAATAAATTTTATTAACCCTCAAAACCCGGCTGGAGTCTGTGAAAATCGCAAAAAAAATTTTTTTAATTTAAATATATTTTAAAAAATTATTTTTTTAAATTAAAATTTTTTAAATATTAGATTTATTGGATATTGTTATTATTCTCGATTTATCAACTAGTGTATCTGATGATTTTGATGAGCAAAAACTTGTTGCTTCGCATCTTCTTAAACAAGCCCCTGAATCGGACTATGCTCGTAGAATTCGAGTCGGGCTTATTACTTTTAGTAGTGGCGCACAACTCGCAATACCGCTCAATACCGCACGTACACGTGATGACTTGTTATATGCATTCGATAGAATTGAACATACAGGAGGACAGACGTCTGTAGTTTCAGGTATACAAAATAAAACACAATTTGATAATAAAATAATTACAGGCATATTATTGGCTGTTTCCGAGATTGAAAGACATCATAGACCAGGTGCTAGGTTGATATTAATATTGGTATCGGATGGAAATTCTAGAGATGAATGGCCTCGTGTTATGGTAATATAAACTTTTTATATTTTTAATATTTTTCACAATAACTAAATTTTAAATCGTTTAAAATTCTTTCATTTTTTATAGGAAGCTGGGTCTGAGCTTAATCGAGTGGTTCCAGAAAGATATGCTGTTACATTAAGCCCGGATAGCAACGAGCGTGAGCTTTCTGTATACGCAGGCGATGAAAAACGAGTTTTTAACCAAAATACCGTACAACGATTTTTGTTCGATTCTCGATTCTTCTTTGTTTGCAATCAAAAAAATTCTTCATCACAAACCGAAAAAAATGATAAAGAAGATATAAAGAAGATTGAAAATAAAACTGATGAAAGTTTTAATACAACGATTGGAGATGAAAATAATGTTCTTTCGGGGAGGCCTCCTAAATCTGAAGAAACATCATCATCACATGAAGAAGCCCGTACTGGAAAGAAGGATGATAGAATCTCAGGGAGGCCTCCTAAATCTGAAGAAACATCATCATCACATGAAGAAGCTCGTACAGGAAAAAAGAATGATAGAATCTCGGGGAGGCCTCTTAAATCTGAAGAAACATCGTCGTCGCACGAAGAATCTCCTACTGGAAAGAAGAGTAATAGAACTGACGAGGAAACAATTAAAGCAGCCGACCAACCATTTCAAGATTCAGCCGAAAAATTTAATGAAAAAATTGTAGAAAGTAAAATTAACAAGCATATTGAACCTAAAATAGCAAATCAAACAACAACCGTTGAAATTACTAATCGAACATCCACTCCACCAAATTTTGAAGGAACTCGTCCAGTCATATCATTTTTATCAGATGAATGCAAAGTAGACCTAATGTTTATTATTGATACATCACAAAGTGTTTCTGGCGAATTTCAAAAACAATTGCAGTTTGCTGTTGATCTAGTAAAACGCTTACCTAATGAAGATTTTGAACATCGAGTTCAAGTCGCTGCTGTTTCTTTCAACAGTAAAGCAAGGCTTGAATTTCCGTTTGGAAAACTATTAATAAAAGAAGATGTTCTTGATGCTCTAATAAAACTAAAACACAGTGGCGGAAGCACTTCAGCAGCTAGTGGTGTAGCCTTAGCTATTGAAGAGATGCAAAGAGCTAGAAGAAGTGATGCAAGGTATATATGTTTTAAGTTATTATCTAAAGTACCGGGGTCGAGCGCTACGCCATCGGAGGGATAATTGTGTGACTCAGTAGTTGCACGGGGTCGAGAATTTCGGGAAAAGTCGGGAATTGGGATCAGGACTAGATTTTTAGTCGAGATCGGGACCGGGATTTTTTGAAACTTTTTTCAAAAATCATAATCTCCCATTATGATTTTCACCAAAAGTAATCAAAGTTTTGCACTAGGACAAACATCACCGTCACCGTTATGGGTAAAAAACATAAGGGGGNAACTTTTTTCAAAAATCATAATCTCCCATTATGATTTTCACCAAAAGTAATCAAAGTTTTGCACTAGGACAAACATCACCGTCACCGTTATGGGTAAAAAACATAAGGGGGACCATTTGGAAAATTTGATTTTTCGACGGGGACAATTGCCCCCTTAAAAAAAGAGCCTGCGAAAACCGTCGCCAGGACAAACGTCAAGGACGTCCATCACCGAGGAAAGGACATCCATCACATAGAACCTTTATTGAGGATATTTGAATGTAAGCCGAAGGACAACAATATCAGTGACGGATGACTACTGTCCTCGATGATGGTTGACATCGGTAACGTGAAAGATGTCCTGTGACGATTGTCTTCGATGACGGTTATTTATAATGGTGTCGGTTGCATAGTGCCAAAACTTATCAAATTTTTTACTAAAAAGTCGAAAATTTTCACCAAAATTCATCATTTTTTGCCAAAGATTGTCATTTTTCTGAACATTTTTAAATTTCGATTCCCGATCGGGACGCAAACGAGACTCGAACTTTTGAGCGATAGTGCCTAAGTGAACAATTGCATTGCGCTATGATGTCCCAACTTTTTTTTGCACTCCAGCTGAAACGGACTATATAATGTTTAGGTTAATGGTCGTCCTTGTTTCGGATGGAAATAGTCAAGATTATTGGGACAGAGTTATATTCGAATCAAATCGGCTGCGAGAGATTAAAGCAGATGTTTATGCTGTAACAGTGAGTAAAGAATACTTTTTCAGGTAAAATCTACTTAATGGTCTGGGAGGAAAAATTTTCTGTTTTTTATTGATATTCTGAAAGTTCATAGAAATGGAGCATTTTTGTTTTTACGGTAAATTAGGAATCGTCATCGTTTTTGAGATAATTTTTTGTGAAGTTGGCAATTTGAAAGTGTTATGATCGTGAACCATAGGTGTCTAGGCGCGACCCTCATCAGATACGAGGAATAGAAATAGGAATAGATTAACTTCCCTGCACCCAGGCGCATGTTTTCTTCGCAATAAATAAACTTTCAAATCGCCAACTTCACACGCAATTATCCCAAAAAAACGACGACAATTCAGGATTTACCGTAAAAACGAAAAAGTTCCATTTTTTAAATGAACTTTCATAATATCAGTAAAAATGGCAAAATTTGATCCAATCAGACTGGTCCTTTAAATAAATTAATTGAGTAATAAATTTTTTATTCAGAGAACTAGAACTATATGCTGGAAGCAAATGGCTGGTCTATATAGACGCTAGAATCAGGCAGTTTTTAGACGAAGCTGAAATGTCCTTAGTTCAATGTGTAAATCCTACTATCCCAAGTTCTGATGAACAACAAACAACAGTATTATTTTATAACTAGCTTAATACCGCCATAGGCGCGGTTTTAAGATAGTTTCATTCAACACAGATTTTTACACTCACAACAAAACATATCAAATCTATTCGATAGAGAAGGCATCTACCAAAACTTGAATTTTGCCAAAATTTCATAAAGGGACACTAAATCGAGTGGGCACTAAAACAGAGGGGCGCTAAATCGGCGGGGCAATAAATCGAGGTTCAACTGTAGGGGTTTTCAGTGCCGCAGACAAGGGGGAAATGTCTCTTCTCATAGCGGAAAATTTTTATTTTTTTCTTTATCCTAATGGTCCTCCTTATGTTTTTTTATAAAATTTTGAAAAAACATTACCATGTTCCTCCCCGTCGAGAAATCTTGCCTGATGGCACTGAGGTTTTTCTATGCGAGAAATCGATTGCACTCATTGCATGAACTTGAAAACGCTTCTCTGATCCTGTATTAGCCTATTTTCGCTTCAATAAACACGTCTCTTTCCTGAATCAGAGTCAGGGAAGCGTTTTCAAGGTCCGGCAATGCGCACAATCGTTCTCTCGCATAGAAAACCCTTAACACGTGAAGGCTTAGTCTGGACAGCGGTATATTCTGAAGTAACACACTATGGGGAACACTAATACGCCAAAAAAAATTTTAAAATTTTTCTTTTAAGGGGGTATATACCGTGATCTTTAAGAGGGTACCCTTGGAAATTTATCTTAATAATGTTAAGGTCATAACTCCTCGTAGTAGTTGTTTTATGAACTCAACGACCACTCATTTGGAAGCTGAAAATCTGCCCTACAACTTTTATAAAGACATCTATAGAAAATTTTCGATAAAATAAAAAGTTAATCGCCAATCTTTGCAAAAACTCCGGATTTTGAGACCGGGTTTTTGACAAAGATCGCCCTTTTTGACCATCTTCTGGGCATTTTCAGCTAAAGTGATCTTCCCAAAAGTTGTAGCTCATGATCCCAAGAAAATTTTTTGATATGGGGTTTGGTATGTTTGTGCCATAGTTTTTGGCTTAAAGCCAATTTATCCTTGAAAAGTGCTGATTGTTTTGACATTTTTACCGTTTCATGACCCCAAAGCCCATGTTAACTTAATCGTTTTTGTTTAAAAATAATTTATTTTACCATTTTGAACTATAGTCAACAATTTCCGAATGCTTTGGAGTGAAAAAAGCCTAAAAAATTGAAATTTTGACGCTCAACCTGTCCCTTAAAGGGGATGGGGGGGGGGGTAACAATTGGAGACGGTTCTCCGAAAAAAATTTTTTCTCAAATTTAAAAAAAAGACTTTTAAGGAATAATTTCATGTGAGAAATCGATTCCGCACATTCCCGAAGCATGAAAACGCTTCCTTGACCCTGATTCAGGGAAGGTGGTGGGTGTATTGAAGCGAAGATCAAACATTTTCGGATTTTTATGAGAAGTGTTCCCCATAGTGTGTTACTTCAGAATATACCGCTGTCCAGACTAAGCCTTCACGTGTTAAGGGTTATTTTGGAGAAAATTAAAAAACTTGAAAATTTTTGAAAAAACGCGCAAAAATCCTAAAATGCCCCTTTTGGGGGGCACTCCGTATATTGAGATTTTTTAAATAAAAACATTATTAAGAGTATACTTTCAACAACAACAAGTACTGCCAAAGAAGTAAGCACAAGCACGACAGCTATTGAAAAACAAACTACTTTATCCACGACAGAAAAACAAACCACTTTATCCACAACAGCAGCTTTATCAACATCCGCAAGTACCCCAAGCACTATAACTATAGAAATTGCTACACCATCCACTAGTTTACCAAATCAGACTCAAGATTGTCAGCATGATATTATTGATCTTATGTTCATTCTTGATACATCGACGAGTATAGAAAAAGATTTCTATGCAGAGAAAAATTTTGCGTTGGATTTAATAAAAGTTTTACCTGAATCAGACTTCAAAGTAATCTTTAATAAGGGGTCATTCACATATCACGTGATCAATTTCGGAATGTTGAAAACATTCTAACTTTTTTCCTGAAGGAACTTCGAAAACTTTTCTTTGCAGACCCCCCTAAAATGGAGTATGGTTTAGGTGGGTCTGCAAAGAAAAGTTTTCGAAATTCCTTCAGGAAAAAAAGTTAGAACGTTTTCAACATTCCAACATTGATCGCGTGATATGTGAATGGGCCCTAATAAAAAAACTCGCCAATACAAGAATTTTTAAAATCTTTTTTTATAGAATCGCATACGAGTGGGTATGTCTAAATTTTATGGAACAGCAAAACTTCAATTTGGATTGTTGGAAGAACGTTCAAGAAATGATATTCTTTATGATATTGAACGAGTTGAACATACAGGTGGTCAAACTTCTTTAGTTCGTGGAACCGAAATAGCATTAGAAGAGATAAAGAAGAATAAAAGACCAAATTCCCGNTTGTTGGAAGAACGTTCAAGAAATGATATTCTTTATGATATTGAACGAGTTGAACATACGGGTGGTCAAACTTCTTTAGTTCGTGGAACCGAAATAGCATTAGAAGAGATAAAGAAGAATAAAAGACCAAATTCCCGACTAGTCACCATTATAATTTCCGATGGAAATAGCCAAGATGACTGGAACCAAATTCAAATAACGTCTAAAAAACTCAGAGAAACAGGAAGCGAAATCTATGCAGTTACTTTGTCTGATAAATATTACTTTGATGAGCTAAAAGAATACACCGGAAATGAAAAACATATTTATATTGACGATAAAATTGATAAATTTATTCAAGAAGTTGGTAAATCGGTTGCTTCTTGTCCAGGAAAATGGATTGATCATGTTACAATGGCGCCTTCTATTCAAGCTTCAGCCACACCAACAACTAAGTACTTATATTTATAATTTTAAAAACTTATTCATAAACACTATACTTTTAGATCCATTCAACTAGCTACACCACGGGGAAATATAATTATAGCAAAGTCAGAAGATGATAATAAAAATCCTAGGTTTTGGATCGAATTTGCTCGACATGATTCGAATCCCATCCAAGTAACTGATTCAAAATCTTTGGAATTCGAAAAGATTTCAAGAAAGTGAGCTTTTTATTTTTAAATTAATCCGTTACACGGTGGCCAAAAAATATGTACAAAAGTTGCGAAGAGAAAATTATAGTAGTTTTCGTTTCAAAACTCACGTTTTTATTTGTTGCAGTAAAATAAGACTTTCTCAGGCGCCATTTATACTAAGAGGAAGGACGCGCGCGTCCTAGTGAATTTTGAAGACGCAGCAGTAGACGCGAAATTTCGTTTATCCGTATACTGCGCCTTGTTGCAGCGGTAGACGCTGCGTCTTGCCGCGGCGACAAAACTCGGCAGCGTTTTAGTATAAATGGCGCCTTAAAGGACCAGTCCAGTCAGTTACAACCATAATTTAAAAATGATATGTTCGGAAAGATCATGAAAAATGAAGCATTTTTTGTTTTTACGGCATGTTCTGAATTATTGTAGTTTTCGAGATAATTGCGTTTGAAATTTTGAATTTGTTACAAGCTCTTCGTTGTAATACACAAACTTTTTTGAATTTTTTGCAGAAAAATCGATTTTTGCATTGATTTTTTAAATTGTCATAAAATGAACATTGTAGCAATTTTTATAGCTAAACGAGGCGAACAAAATGACACCAAAATTATCCCATTTGAGCATTGTTTTGGGTTATTGAAACGAAAACATGAATCAGAATTTTCGTTTCAATAACCCAAAACAATGCTCAAATGGGATAATTTTGGTGTCATTTTGTTCGCCTCGTTTAGCTATAAAAATTGCTATAATGTTCATTTTATGAAAATTTAAAAAATCAATGCAAAAATCGATTTTTCCGCAAAAAATTCAAAAAAGTTTGTGTATTACAACGAAGAGCTTGTAACAAATTCAAAATTTCAAACGCAATTATCTCGAAAACTACAACAATTCAGAACATGTCGTAAAAACAAAAAATTCTCCATTTTTCATGATCTTTACGAACATATCTTTTTTTCATATGGTTGTAACTGACTGGACTGGTCCTTTAATCGGAAAACTCCAAGTTTTTCACTTCTCTCAACTTTTGGCACTATTCTTGACCAGCGTGTGTTACACTTTTCAAAGTAATCTATTTTAAATTTTTCAGATGTAAAGTTGATAAAATGGATCTCATTATCATTCTTGATGCTTCATCTTCTAGAGAAAGTGTTTTCGAACATCAAAGAGAGCTTGCATTAAGTTTAATTGAACGCCTACCAATTTCTAAAGATGATACTCATGTAGCTATTGGAATCAACAGTTTTACTAATACCCCCACTCTGAGACAACATTTAGGGCTAGGTCGTGATAAAGAGGTAAAAAATTTAATAATTTTTTATAGCAACAAACTTAGATGGTTCGTCATGCCATAGAAGGGATAGAATATCGTGGCGGAAGTACCCTTACGTCTAAAGCTATCGAACTTGCAGTAGAAGATTTGGGAAGAGGAAAGCGGCCTGATGCTAAACAAGTATTTTTTACCTCTTTATCACAACGGGGGTAATTTTATACGAGGTATCGATTGCTTCTGTTGAGCCGTGAAAATGCTCCCTTGATGCAGGGAATGGGGTGGCTGTATTGAAGCGTAAATGAACCAAAATTCAGCTTTTCATCGGACAAACTGTTGTCTAGGGCTTTTCTACACTGCGAGTCAATTGCGCACATTTTTAAGACATGAAAAAAGTTGTGATGTATTGAAGCGAAACTTGCCTGAATCAGGGCCATTAAAATTTTTCATGCTTCGAAAATTCGCACTATTGATTCTTCACATAAAATTACCTCCGGACGGATGATTTTCAAATAAATATTCAACAAATTATATCGAAATAAAAATGGATGGGAACTTTATATACACCCTGTATATCAACAAAAAATAGCAACTTTTTTTGACCGGACTTGTCCTTCAACATTTTTAGGTTATTGTTCTTATGAATGATGGAATGTCACAAGATCCTTGGGATGTAGTCGTCTCTGCGAGTAAAAAACTAGCAGCAAGTGGTGCAGAACGTTTCGGTGTAGCACTAGGAAAAGATATTGATTTGCGTGAGATTCGCTTGTACATCGAGAATGAAGATAGAATATATCGTGATGGTGAAACTGAAAGATTCCTAAGCGACGTAGTTTCATTATTAACGAAAGGATCAAAAGATTGTGAAATGCCCGAAAAAACGGATATAGAAGAACCAGGCTTTTCATTTAGTGAAGATGCTTGCCAAAAACCAAAACTAGATGTAGTGATACTCTTTGACAATAGTGACAATACCCCAGATTTAACAGATCCTCGCATTATTCAAGACCGATATTTGTTGTTGGATGTACTAGGTAATACACTGTTGACCAAAGTGTGCAAAAAATGGGGACACCCTCAGAACGCTATAGTATTGGCTAGAAATTTGTTCTAAGGGGTTTTCTATGCGAAAAATCGATCGCACTCATTTTCGATCCCTGAATATGCTTCCCTAAGGAGTCATCCAGATATTACGTAATCAATTTTTTGATGGTTTACCCCCCCCCCCCAACGTAATCATCAAAAATGCACTAACGTAATCAATTTTTATGAGGAGGACCGAACCCCTCCCCCAACATGATTACGTAATATCTGGATGACCCCTAACCCTGGTTCAGAAAAATACAGCTATTTTTGGGGGTCAAGAACGGGATCTTATGGGGAAAAAATATCCCTATTTCTCCAATTAAAAAAATTTCACTGCAAAAATTTTTACGCGGAAACGCTTTTTTTGGGCCTTGGCTGATTGTATGAAACAAACTCAAAGATACGCAGCATGTAGGGTCTGCTTCAAATTTTATAAGCCCTTTAAAAAATTTATATGATTTTTTGATTGTCTTATAATTGTTTTTAGGATCACTTCCAACTGGTGATGATGTAAAAGTTGCAATATATTCGTTTACAGAAAACCCACAACTAGAACACCGTTTCTCGGATGCACAAGATCGTGATAGTCTTTTTGAAAGAATCGAGTCAATTAAGCCTAAACATGGAAATCCTTCTTATGCAAAAGCTGTTCACCAAGGTCTCAATTATTATAATCAAAATAGAAGACCAGATGCACGTGGCATATTATTGATAGCTGGTGATGGCCAATCAAATGATTCAAGTGAAGATAGAAGTCTAGCATCAAATACCATAAGAAAAGTAGAAATAGTTTATAAAAACAAAGGGGGTAATATTTTGCTTTAGACTAGTGGTCTAACATGCTATGCTGTCGATACTAGCAAGGACGTAGATGTACAAACCCTTTCTTCATTCACAGGATCACAAGATCGAGTTTATAACTATGATCGTAATGCTGATTTTGCAAAAGAATTGATGAATCTAGCTAATGCGGGGAAAGCAGAAAAATGCGAACGAATTGTAAGAGAAGAAAAATAATAATACAGGGTGTTTCAATAAATTATCACGATTTAAAATTTAAATAAAAAAAGATTTTTTAATGCGGATTTTTGCAAAAAAACTCAGACAATTTGGGGTTTTTAGACATATTCAATAAAACGAAATTTCAATTTTTACTGAGAAAAATTAAAAATACCGAATTTTGGCAAATTTAGAGGTATTTTTGGCTTATAGTCAGTACGAAAAACCCAATCATCCTACTACTATAAAAGTGTAATGTGTGTGCCCCTGTGTTAAGATAATCTCCGATTGATTTAAAATTTCAGCGCTAGAACAAAAATTGTAGAGAATGATGAGAGAAGACAGTTAAATCCAAAATCATCGAAATTGGAGACAAAAATTTTTTCACTTTTTACCCCTTGGGGTAAAATTTTTGTACTCGGAGGTTTTTGAGTATGGGGAACACGAATCCGAAGGAATTTTTGAATTTTGACTACAAAAAATAGCTTTTAGGTGCACGTAAATTTTACGTATACCTAAAATACCCCCTATGTAAAATCTCTGGATATAACAGTCGGATGCCCGAAATAATGTATAGCCGTAGGGTCGAATCAGCCAATGCTAATGAGTTCGATAATTACTGATTTGATAGCATGTGAAATAGGATCAGTAATTACTTATCCTACTACATTAAACGTTTAATATGTGTCTGTCTGTCTGACGATTTCGGGAACGCTTGATTTAAACTCGAAATGTTATTACAAACACTGTAGGGGACAATGAAAGAAGACGATTGACACCAAAATCATCGAAATAGGTCAAAAAAAATTTTTTACCCCTGGGAGGACCCAGGAAAAATATATGCATTTCAAACTCAGTGGATACTGAGTTTGATTTTCCCTCCAATATGCATCCCTGCGTGGTCGTGTTGGCGGGAAAAGTAATATGCTGCTTGGAAGCCGCTCGGAGTCATTCTCGGAGAAAACGCGAGCAAAAATTTGTTTGTCTGAGTATGTTGCAAAAAACCGCATGAAAAAATCTTTTTTTCTATCAAAATATAATGAAATTTTCAATCGTGCTAACTCATTGAAACACCCTACACATATTTACATACTAATTTAGGAAAATCAAGAAACCATATCTCCAGCTATAGATGAAGCCAAGGCACAAACTTATTCCACTTCAATACCGTTTCAAAGACAACGTGATATTGCTGTTGCTAGTGCAGAATCAAAAGAAATGAATATTTTACGCATAAATAATGTAAAGTTTTCAAATATTTATATATGAGTCGATCAATAAGTCGGCTTTTCAGTTTTGCATTAGATCATTTCGAAAATAGACTCATTCTGGAGTCTAGGCGAAAAATTATCTTATTTTCGTATTGCCGAATAGTGAAAAAGCTTTCCTGGTCCTAATTCCAGAAAAGGCGCTTCAAAAACCCAATTTTTCCCTGAATCAGGGTCAGACAAGCATTTTCAAGGTTCGGGGATACGCGCAATCGATTCCTCACATAAAAACCCCCGAGAGGTGATTTTTAGAAAAAAATTTCGAGTCTCAAATTCATGTAAAAATCACACAATTCCATTTTTAATTTTCACCCAAATAACCCTATAGGAGTTTTTCTAGTGAGGAATCGATTGTGCGCATTGATGAACCTTGAAAATGATTCCCTGATCCTGTATCAGCCTATTTTTGTTTCTCTTATCTGAATCAGGATCAGATAAAAATTTCAATTTCGACCCAGCATTAGTGCCCATGCGTACGCAATGACGAGTGTTTCTCAGATGGCGTGGCGCAAAGATGGTATCGAAGTGACTGTCCTCCAAATTTGTTAAAAACTATCCTAGTCTTTTAAGACGCATTTTTCGTTATAGGTCATTGGACAGCGGCCAATTTCGGGAAAGCATTTTGATATAACAAAATTGATAACAAGTTCAACGGAAGCTATTTCTACTAGAAGCCCAAGAAGATTAACCACAGCTTCCTTAAAAATTGCCAATCAATTACATCTTACTTCAAGACCAACAGGAAATGCTCATCTTTTAAACAAAACTAAAGAAACTGGTACGACAAATCGACATTCTAACGAGAGATTTATTCCTACTAAAAGTGCACTAAGATTGTTTAATACTTTCAAAACTTCAACTACAACTGCAAAAAGTTTAGTACCAAAATTTGAAAATAATAAGAGGTCAACTATTATAAAACCTTTATTTACAACTCAAAGACCTAAATCTCTAAGGACTAATGATCCAAATTTAACTGTGACAAGAAGTACACGATCTATAAATGTCAACTCTCAGACAACTAAAAGTCCAACCACAAGTTTAAATCGGCTTGCTATTAACGACTTTAACAAGCAAACAAACAGATTTGTTCCAGGTAATTATTCTTAAATATTAAAGCTCTGTTTGTGCTATTCCCCTAATTAGAAGTGTAACACTCATTTTTAGAAAAGGTGGCAACAAATCTCCAAAAAGGTGGCAAATTTCAGTGCCGTACCGAGGGGGATACAGGGAGTACATGTACTCCCCCTCCCCAAGAGCCGAAAAAAGTTTAAAAAATCCAAAGGATCCCTCTATACAAAGATCTCCTTTGACCAAAATTTGGACCAAAACTAGAGTCGGAATCTTGCCCCCCTCCCTTCATAAAAAAGATAAGAGATCCTGGATGCACTTGGTTCCAGTTTATTGTAATTACATACCAAAAATGATTAAATTTTAGGATGTCTCTTGGATATTATTTTAATAATTGATGCATCTGGTAGTGTAGAAGAAACTTTTATAAGAGAGAAAGATATTGCTAAAAACATAATTGGCCAACTTAGAATTGGCCCGAATAATGCTAGAGTTGCACTAATTAAATTTGCTTCAAAAGATAAGGTTCGCACCGTGCATCCTTTTAATATGACACAAACAAGTCAAAGTATCCTACATTCATTAGATACATTGAATATCAGTAGTGGCATTACAGCGACTGGATCTGCCTTGCAACAAGTAATTTTACACATTTAATAAATTTTTTGTATTTTGAGAAAATTTTGTGCCTTGAAAACAATGTGGCATTTGCCATAGAAATTTAATAACTCTCGTATTATTTGCATTTATATTTTTTTGCAGGCAGTCCTTGAATATGAAAACGGCGGAAGAAAAGGTATTGCTGAGCCACTAGCCATAATTTTCACAGACGGGTTCGCTAGCAAAGAAATTTCAAACGAAGCCATCTTGTTAAGGAAATACATTCCACAAATATTTGCTGTTGCAATAAATCATCAGGTAAAATATTGTTAGTATGAAAATCTTATTATTGCTTATAATTTTAGTATCCAATAAGTCGAATAGGATTGGAAAAAATCACAAACGACCCCAAGCGTGTATTCACTGATTCAAATATCAACGAATTTTATGCAATATTAAGAAATCATTTTAGAAGTTGTTAATAAAATATATATTTATGACTTATTTGTAGTCCTAAACGTTTTATTTGTAATATAAAAATATATTGAGACTTAAAGTAAACAATTTTGTTACTTTGTAAATAATTTTTAAACAAATTTTTAGCTAAAATATAGGCTGTTCAGAAAGTATATCCGGCTTTACTTTTTGTCATCTGAGGATCTTTAGCAATTCGTTTTCGACAAAAAATTTTCAGTATTAGACAAGAGTGTATAATGAGTACGATCCAATCCTTCTTTTTGAGTTTTCAATAGGTGGAAGTAGTTGACAAAAAATTGATTTTTAACCACCTAAATGAATTTTTCCGGAAAAAGTGTAATGTAGTGATCTTATCTATATCAAAATACAGTCAAACCTTCATATAACGACCTGAGAAGGGTCGTTATATCGAATCGAATGGGGGTGTTATTATATCGAATTTCTCTAGAAAAATACATTACATTCTTTATAAATGAAGTAAAAAGTGTCAAAATATATTACTTTTCTCAAAAACAGTACCGTAGCCAGGGGGAAGAACGCTCTTATACAAATCTCTTTGAAGTTTTTTAACGCTGATTTCAACATATTCCTGGAGAAAAAATATGCTGATTATTTTTATACTGGGTGTTGGGGGTTGAAAGTGCCCAGAAGGAGATCAAAAATGGCTCACAACTTTTAGAATCAAAGGTTAAAAATGGATTTCTTTCAACAATTTTTTAAAAATAATCCAAATTGATCTCAAATTAATTTTTTCGAGTTTTATGACAGGGCATGTGCCGTTATAAAATGACTTTGTTCAATCAATTTTTCAAGTTCAATCAAGATCATCATGGAAAAAGTGAAAGGGCATAAAAATAGTTTAGGCTTGGAGATTATCTGTGCTTTTACCGTATTAAAATCAACAACGCCCTTAAAAAGTTATAGCCATCTGTAATGGAAGACCGTCACGAAAAAACCCCGTAACGATAACGAAAGGCCTAGTGCCATACAAAGGTACATGTAGCCCCGAAGGGGTCTACATGAAATAGAAGGATTGCTATATTTTTCCCTGAAATTTTTGCTTATTTTTATTTGTGTTGCTTAAGTTTATTTATAAAACAATCAATCAATAATTTTTAATGTTGCTGGACGCTTTTGATGGAAAGTTATAAAGAAAAGCATTTACAGGAAAGAAATATATGAGATAATGGGAATTTGATAAAGACAAATAGTGCTTTTATAGAAGAGAAGAACGACAGGCAAAATTAAAAAAGATTGAAGAAAAAAGTGACAAAGAGAATTGCGGACTGTCATATATTGGTGCATTGAAAAGGGATTACAGCAAACAGAGAAGGCAGAGAAAATGATGGTAAAGAACAAGTCCAATACAAAAATGTTTGCGAGCAGTGAAAAGACATGCAGCTCACTCGATGACCAAACTAAGGATCGACAAGGTCGACAGAGAAATTTTTTTCTCTCTATCTATTCATCGCGCTTATGAAGCGTTTTATTTTCCGATTTTGTCTTCGCCTCATTCAATTTTTATCTGCTTGAATAAATTAACATTGTTCAACTATTTATATTTTCTAAATGATATGTTTTAGTTTTTATTTGAGCAACTTATCATCTAATGAAAATTTGTTCGATTTAATTTTATTTCCATAAATGAAAATCGAGTTTTCCTTTATTATAAATAAAAATATTTATCTGGGAGAACATGCGCAAGGGGTAGTAAAATTTGTTGAAATCGATACGACATCCCCTCAAACCTCGTACGACATACAACATCCCAGAGATGGTCCAAGCCGAAAAAATCGTTAGATTCGGTTTCCGGTCCCACCCAAAAACTTTTTATCAGTTCATGTACCACTCAAAAATTTTTTGTGGTTTTCTACAAATTTTTCGTTTTAAGCATTGTTTTTGTTAAAATCTTGACGTTTAAGCAAAAAACAACGCCGCAGGCGCGAAATTTTTTGAAAAATTGTCATTTTAAAGCTGAAAATGACTTTGGCGAAAAAATGATGAATTTTGAGGATCTTTGAAAAAATTTTGCTTCGATTCCACCAAAAAATTTCTTTTGGTTCCAGTTTCACCCAAAAAATTTCTTTCGGTTCCGGTCCTGGTTCCACACCAGGAGTCGGAACCACAAATGGACCATCACAGCGGCATCCTCCCCTCAAATCCCGTACGACATTCCCTGGTAAAATTTTATTACCCTTTGAGCATTTGTGATCAGGAAATTACTAAAAATGCTCAACAAATGAAAATGTTTAGTTAAAAAATAGCAGAATTTGGACATTTTTGTAGAAAAAATATGAAAATTTGGACAATTTTGGTGAAAATTTTCTAATGGGGGTCAATAGGATTTTTTTAATTTCGGATAAAAATCATAGGGGGAGGATCATTAGGAAAAATTTTTCATTTTTTGGATTTGGGAGGGGAAGCTTCCCCCTTATTTGCGACATTGTTGCCTCCCCCAAACCAAAAAAATCTAAATCCTGGACACTCCACTGGGGCGAGGGTCCCATAGGTTTTTTTCTGGCCATCGCCCCCCCCCCCATCTACACCACTGGCTGAGGGCACTTCCCCAAAAAGGCTGCTTTCCCAAAAAACATAATGGGACCCTTATGATTAGGGTTTTTTAATTTAGGTTCACTATGTGGGGCACCTGCCCCCTTGCCTCGTCAACGAGTGCGGATTCTTCGAGGGTGACTCCGAGCTGTACTCGTAATTATATAATTTCAAAAAATTTTAACATTTTTTATACCGGCATAAATTTTATGGCAACATAAAATAGAAAATCCGAATTTAAGAAAAAAAATTTTAGGGAGTAACCACATAAAAGTGGTGTCGATCGTCTTCTCTCATCATCCTCTACAACTTTAGTTTTAGTGCTGGGGGAGAGGTAAATCTAACGTTCCCGAGATCGCCAGGACAAACAGACACATAAAACACGTTTATAGTAGTAGGATACTTCTTGAATTCTCTCTCAAAGTTTATTTATCCTTTTCTCGGTTTATAATAATACTGGGTGTCCCAAAAAGTGTACTTTTTGAAATTTTATGTATGCAGAAAAATTGCATTTTACCAGGTAAAATGTTGTCTTTTGATCTTTGATAAACGTATAAAATCAAATTCTTTATGTTTTTTAAAAAAGAATTAGGTCAAAAGACAACATTTTACCCGAGAAAATGCAATTTTTATGCAAACATAAAACCTTCAAAAAAAATCTCTCTTTTTGGGACACCCTGTAATTATTTTTCCTTGGTAAACATTCTATGTATTATTTGCATTAAATTAGACTATAGCCAACTAGTAGAATATTTATTTAATTTCTTTTTGTTTAAGAATAAATAATAACTTATAAAAAAATATTGTATTGATCCAAAATTACGTGGGCCCAGGGCTATATTAGTGTACACGAGTGACGATTTATGTACACTATTCGAATGATTTGTATAATGAATGGTTTGTATAGTAGGCGAAATCATTGATTGCTTAAAGAAAAGATGAAACACCAGAAAAGGAAAAAAATATTTAAGTTTGAAATATTATTTTTCTTTTCAGGTGTTTTATTTTTTCTTTAAGCATCAATGATTTCGCCTACTATACAAATCATTCATTATACAAATCATTCGAATAGTGTACACAAATCGTCATTCGTGTACACTAATACAACCCTACGTGGGCCGTACAAAACTTATAAGGAGTGCTCAACATAGGAAACGCGGATCTTGACAAGAGGCCTAGTGGGTTTGAAAGTACTCGGCCTGAAAACAATTATGGTATATGTTTCGGATCCGAACCTAAAGAAAAATTTTTGGCTACGGAGCTTCGTAGATGGCACTATTAAGGCTTAAGGTGCCATCTACGAAGCTCCGTAGCCAAAAATTTTTCTTTAGGTTCGGATCCGAAACATATGCCACAATTGTTTTCAGGCCGAGTACTTTCAAACCCACTAGGCCTCTTGTCAAAATCCGTGTTTCCTATGTTAAGCACTCCTTGTTAATATATTGGGGCTCCAGAAATCCGTTTTTGACCAAATTTCTCGGGTAAAATGTTGACTTTTGACCTAATTCTTATTCTAAAAATGTAGAGAATTTGATTTTCTACGTTAAAA
>OZJO01003320.1:0-10474 GCA_900406225.1 Acrobeloides nanus | reverse complement strand
AGTACACGTTTATACTCCATTTCCCGCAGTACTATATAAAAAGTTGGCGCGAATTTGGTTGATCGATGATTGCCAGATCATCCGATCTGACAAGTTAAGCAACGTTGAGCCCACAGGTTCAATCCCGCTCGGAGCCAATTTTTTTGCAGTGTCCAAAACTGTCAAAAAAATTTCGCCTAGGGGTATTTTTATGTGAGGAACACGAATCCACCGTTATTTTTTTCACGAAAAATTTTATTAAAAAATTTTAATTTTAACAAAAACACATAAAAAATTGGTAAAAAATTTAAATTACTATTTTTTACAAGATTTTTCATGAAAAAATAATGGCGGATTCATGTTCCTCGCATAAAAATACCTATAGGCAAAATTTTTTAGAAGTTTTGGACACTGCAAGAAAGAATTGACTTCGAGTGGGATCGAACCTGCAGGCTCAACGTTACTTAACTTGCCAGATCGGATGGTCTGGCAATCAGGGTGCGCGTTATTAGTCGTGCCGCGCTCGGCACGACGTTAGATGCAGCGTTAGCAGTTGTGCCGTTCCACTACGGCACGACGTTAGCAGTTGTGCCGCGTTGTAAAACAGCGGCACAACTGCTAACGTCGTGCCGAGTGCGGCACAACTGATAACGCGCACCCTCATCGATCAACCAAATTATCGCCAACTTTTTATATAGTACAGCGGAAAACGGAGTATAATGTAGCAGGATAGGAAAAAACAATGAATGAGTAATTGTTTGTCGAATTTTATAAATCTCAACAAAAAATTACACATATATTATTTTTTCCAATCATACATTCTAATATTGAATTTTTTTTTAATTTTATTAATCGTTTCAATAAACGTTTTTATTGATTCAGACAATGGTCCCTGATTCAATAAAAATTTGTTTATTACAACGATTGATCCATCATTACAAAAAATTTGAGTATGTTTTTTATGTATCACCAAAAATGGTTTTATTTTCGAGTCGCCTAAAAAAATTCTTGCACATTTAAGTTAATGTCAAGCCCAGTGTTTTTTAATTCTGTTTATATTTTTATGTTGTTTTATTAATTTATTTATTTTCAAGTATGAATTTTTGTCTTGTTTTCGAAACCATTTTAAACAACACACGTGCTGAGACGAAGACGATCTTATCTTTTATTTGTATGTAACTTTATCGGAAATTTGATTTTGATCATTGATAAATAGTTTTTTCTTCAATTCAATCAATACAAAAATTGTAGTTGGAAAATGTTCCACCACGAAATTTTGCACGATCCACAGATTGTTACGAAAGTTAACGAGTTTATCAATAGGAATAAGGATAGTTTGATTGCTATTGTCACGGTAAGGATTATAAAATAGTGAATTAACTTTGCCCCGCCCTGCCCAGCTTTAATTTTTTTAACGCAAACAAGAGCTAGTTGACAACCTAACTTATGGAAGCACAACATGCATCAAGATTTGTCTTAAAGAGTATGTGTGTAAAGAATATAGGTTAAAGAATTTACGTTAAGAATTTTTTTAAAGGAATTTAGATCAAGAATTTACGTTAAGGAATTTAGATCAAGATTTTCTGTTTTATATGTATCTTTCTCAACAAGGTTAAGTCCAATTGTTTCAGAAATGGCACCTATATAGGGGTTTTCATATGTAAGGAATCGATTGCGACCATTTTCAGAGCTTAAAAAATTTTTCTTGACCTTTTTTGATCTAAATTCCTTAACGTAAATTCTTGATCTAAATTCCATTACGAACATTCTTAACCTATATTCTTTACGCACATACTCTTTACGACAAAATCTTGATGCATGTTGTGCTTCCTAACTTGAAACAAAAATTTAATATTAAAAAAAAATAAATCTTCCCGCTCCAAAGTTTTTTTGCTGGGATCGGGGCCAGGGGCCTGTACAAATAAATGAAAAGTGTAAAATGAAAAATGAAAAGTAAAAAATGAAAAATGTTCTTCAAATGTGTTTCGAAGGATTTTTCATTTTTCACTTTTCATTTTTCNCTTTTTTTTGAAATATCGATTTTGACTTTTCAAAAAAAAGTGAAAAATGAAAAATAAAAGTGGAAATTGAAAAGTGAAAAATGAAAAATCCACTTCAAAACTGAAAAATGACGAGTGAAAAATGAAAAATCCTTCGAAACACATTTGAAGAACATTTTTCATTTTTTACTTTTCATTTTTCATTTTACACTTTTCATTTTTCATTTATTTGTACAGGCCCCAGGGCTCGAAAAGGTGCTAGCACTCATAAGCACCCATGGGTGCTAGCACACAGCACCCTGTGGGTGCTAGAACTAGGTGATTTTGGGCCCAAGCACCTAAAAGCACTCACTGGATGCTAGCACTCAGCACCCACAAGGTGCTTTTGGGTGCTGAGCAGGGTTCTATTAGTGTACACGAATGACTATTTGTGTACACTATTCGAATAATTTGTATAATGAATTATTTGTATAGTAGGCGAAATCATTGATTGCTTAAAGGGGGGATCCAACTTACGGCCGGGTAGAAAGTTTTTAAAATTTTTTTAACAAGTGACTCTTTAGGGGTAATTTTACGCAAGGAATCGATTGTGCGAATCGAAAAATTATGAAAATTTTTCCGGGGGTCAACAAATGGAAAAAATTGCGTCAAAATTAGGGGTTATAAGTTTTAACCCCAACACCCCGGAAAATTTTTTCAGAATTTTCGATGCGCGCAATCGATTCCTTCATAAAATTACCCCTAAAGGATCACTTGTTATAAAAATTTTCTACCCGCCCGTAAGTTGGACCCCCCCCCCTTTAAAGAAAAAATAAAACACCTGAAAAGAAAAATAATATTTCAGACTTAAATATTATTTTCCTTTTCTAGTGTTTCATTTTTTCTTTAACCAATAAATGATTTCGCCTACTATACAAATCATTCGAATACAAATCGCCATTCGTGTACACTAATACAACCCTGGTGCTGGGTGCTAGCACCTACTTTTCGAACCCTGATAAGGGCTAAAGTTTTCCTACCATTTCAAAAACTTTTTAGAGTGGTGGAACTCGAGTCCCGCTAGAGAAAAATGCTGTTCGTTTTATTGATAACTTCTCTATGGGTAACCGAGGAGCCATATCAACAGAGTAAGCTACCTCTAATTTTCTTTGTATGTTACAAAAATTTTAGATGGTTCCTTGAAAATGGATATGCTGTAGTATTTTTCCACCGAGAGGAATCGTTAAAACCCTATAGTCGAAAATTTATGCATATTTTTGAACATTTACAGGTTAATGAAGAGGATGGAAAAGTTGTAGGTGTGTTTAAAGACTTTTTTAAAAAAGACGATAGTATATAGCTGGAAAAAATTCGTGTCGGATACCCTTCCCTCCAATGGGGAGAAGGGTATACGACACAAAAAATTTCTAGTGTTGATTTTATGTTACCCATCTCCATAGGGATAACATAAATCCATCGTTAAAATTCTTTTTTAGCAACCGGCTTCGATGGCCTGGCTGAATCTATAACTAAATATAACACCTACAAAAACCGACTACTTTACATTCCTTTTACCGATCTCGATCAATATATGCATATGTTAGATGTTATATGTAAGCAAGCTTGCCCCTTAGGACCAAGATTGTTAATTTATCTGGCTGCTGCGGTATCAGATTTTTATATCAAACGGGAAGAATTGGTAAGGATAAATTTTCGAAGGGAGTTTTGACTTATCACTTTTTAGCCAACGCACAAAATTCAATCTACAAACGGTGATTTGCAGTTGAAACTTAGTTTGGTGCCAAAAATGTTGGAAAGATTAGTTTCAAATGTTGTGCCGAATGCATTTGTGATATCTTTCAAAGTACAGTATAGACCAATCTATTTTAAGTCTCGTTTTTAGCTCGAAACCGATGAAAGCATCCTGATAGACAAATCCAGATCAGCCTTAGAAAAATACGGGCATCAAGTTGTGATCGGAAACATCCTCTCAACCAGAAAGCGCAAAGTCGTTTTTGTTTACCCGAGTGGTCAAGTCGATCCAATTGAAATGTCCGATGACCAAATTGCAAAGCATATGGAGATTGAAGAGCTTATTGTGGATAAACTGAAGGTCTTACATGAAAAATTTATCTCGATTAGGAATTCTAAATAATTTTTATTATGCATAGGTGTATAAGATAGCATTTTTTGTAGAAAAATACGGGTTAAAATAAAGTTTTTTTGGAAATGTTGGATGCTTAAAAAGGGTAATTTACGGAAAGTAAAGTCCCTCTCATCGGGCTCGTTAGGGCACGGTGCCTCTCCCGAAATTGAAAAATGTTCCTAATTTTTCCTTTTTTGGCAAAAAATTTAAAGATAATATGGCCCTTCACTCGAAATTGACCCCATTGTGCACGTGCCAAGCCCGGAAAAAATTGAGCGGCCTGAGAAAAGGTCAGGCCGGCGGTGACCAGCCTGGCTTTCTCTCAGGACAGGCTAAATCTCACGGATCTCTACCAACAATTAGCTACAATTGCCTATTTTCTAATTTATTTATTAACCCGTTTTTGCCGACAACCATAAATTAGCATTATTCAATAAAAACATGTATAAAATTTAACTTAAATAAAATTAATTTAACAAAATTAAAAGTAAGGCCGATCCGGCCTGACAAAAATTGAGAGCCTGATGGCAGGCCAGGCCATTTGTGACCGGACTATCTGAATAAGGCTAGGCCGGCTGTGATCAGCCTTGTCTGAGGGCAGGACAGGCCGACCGTGTTCGACCTCGACTAGGCCAGGCTTAATATCGGCCCTGCACACCTCTCAAAAAATTTGGGATGCAATCTGGCTTGAATCTGATACATTATTAACAAAATTACGATCACTTTATTATCAATTAAAAACAGAGCATATTCAGGATTTTTGTTTGAACAAAGAAAGCTAATTTTGCATTCTAGATAGAAAAAGTTGAAATATTTTTTTGATTCAAAATAATGGTTTGGCTTTATTTTTATTTTAAAAATTTCATTTTTTAAATTTGCGGGAAAATGTCTGTAACAAAATTAAAGTTGCATCAAATTGTTTAATTTTGCAAAAAATAAAGTCAAGGCTATCCATAATACTTTATATCTAAATACGGATCAAGGAAAAGTGACACCGGTTTTTTTTGTAAGCGTCAGTTTTCGGTAAGTGGAAAACTGACAGCGACAAAAACCCGGTGTCACTTTTCCTAGAGTCTAATTTTGGAAAAAAACCTTTATACTCCACAAATAAAATATACACAACAAAATTAACATGGCAGAAAAATTGCACAATTTACAGACAAAATCTTTAAGACTAATTATAATACAGACAAATAATATATAACCGTATACAACAAAATTTAAATTTTTATTCATCTTCTTTATCACTATCATAGATTATCACTTCTTCATCATTGAACAGATCATGCTTATCCAAAGTCACTTGGCTAACAGACAAAAAGTAGTGCTTGAAGCGCTTTGCTGGTTCCGGAGATGGGGTAAAATCGGCTTCGAAATTTGGTTGTCTTTCTTTTTGGAGAGCCTGAGGTGTTTGAAAGAAGTATTCGTTAATCTAAAAAATAAAACTGAATTTTTTAGCTAAAAAATGCGATTTTGGATCAATTTTTTCCAAAACTTGATTCAAAAATCGATATTAAGCATATTTTGCACCAAAAAATGACCTGGTTATCTCTTTCACTTCTGTCATATGGAGGAATTTGAGTGGTTTGAAAAACCGGGTCAAGATTTTCCTGTTGGAGCTCCTGGATTTCTTGAGGTGATGCCGCCATAGACATTGGAGCAGTTGGAGGCAGCTGAAACAAAAGTTAAAATTGAAATTTTAGCTAAAAATTGATTAGCCTAATTTTTAAAGCCCTAAAAAATTGAGTCGCCTAATAAGGTAGTCAATATTTAAATCTCAAAAATTGGGTACCAAAATTGTTAGAACCTGTAAAAAAATTAAGTATACAAAAATAAATTCACCTTCTCGGCAAATTGAGTAACTCGAATCGGACTTTCACTTTGAATTCTAACACGAGCCAATCTTTGAGCACTTTTTGGAGGTTGAACACGTTGGGTATGGCTAGAAGACAGGCTATTTTGGCTACTATTAGCTAAAAATTTAAATTTTTAGAGGTTAAAAAAGTAATTGTTAATCAGAATTTAGCTCAAAAGTCGCTTAAAGATCCATTTTTGAAGTTAAAATCAATTGTAACAATTATGAGCTTAAAGCTGATTCAAATATCGACAAAAACTAATAAAATTTTGCACTCAAAAATCAAACGTGGACAAATTTTGAGTTCAAAATAATTTTTTTAAACTCCTTTTGAGCTAAAAAATCGATTATGATTATGGAGCTATTTTTGTGATCAAAATCGACTTTGAATACTATTATTAGTATTCAAAATTGATTTTGCTCCCCCTTTAAATACGCACTCAGGGGTATTTAAAGGGGCAATTGCAGCATCGCTGAAAAAATTTTCTTAATGGTACCTCTTGAATTTGCCCAAAAATTGCAATTTTTTAACAAAAAATGTCAATTTTCTATAATTTTTGTCAAAACTTTCGACTTTTTTGGTCATTTTTTGACAAATTTTTGCGCTTTTGAAAAATCGAATTACAATATTGCCTTCAAACCGACCCAATAGTAAAAATTTTTTTGCTCCTCCGTCGCTAAATCCTAGATATGCCCCTGACTGCACTCGTACTTTTTCGAGCTTCTTTAGCCAGAGCAGCAGCAACGGTTGTAATCGATCCAGCATCGCCTCTTTCATCGGCATCCGTAGTCGCCAAAATAAAATCTGCCGTAAAATCTATATTATTTTCTAAAGACACAATAATAGGCACGCCTGGTTCATCAAAATGAAGGCTCACAGAAATTGCCAGCTAAAAGTTTAACAAGTTAAAATTGTCTTTAAAAAATCTAAGAACTTATTTTTAAGCTTAAAAAATTATGATACCTGTTTTTGATCTATAAAAGAAATTAGAATATCTATTTTTTGTTCATAAAAATCTAGGTCACCTAATATTTTGGCTCCCAAAATTTAAGGGCTTAATTTTTTACTCACATGGTCAGCCAGGATCAAAATTGGTCTGAGGTATTTCGTATTAATCATCAGTGTGGTTGGTCTCGGAATCTGGTACTCCTCAAACAAAGATGTTTCTAGTTTAGCCTCGGTTTTCTTCTCCTTCTTTTTATCCCTCTCTTCAGGAATATATTTAGTGATAGAGAACTCGTCTCCCATAGCTTTTATTATTATCTGAAAAATTTGTATGAAAAATCGATTTTTGAGCTCAAAAATGAGTCCAAATTCGATTTTAAAATTGAGCAAAATATATTTTTTTTGGAACAAAATTATGCAAAAAATATCACATTTAAACCAAAATTGAACAAAAAATCGATTTTGAAACAAAAAATTGAGTCAAAAATCAATTTTGAGCTCCAAAATCGATTTTATCTAACATCGTCCGTGTCCTTTCCCATCTGATCCAAATAATTAATCAAGGTCTTCGCCGGGATCCTAATATAATTTGAAGAGTCGTTTTTGTCATCTTTCATCGACCCAAATTCTTTTTGCGGGTTGCAATCGCGTAAAGAAATCTTCACAGATTTTGCACAATCAGAAGTTTGCCAAAAATCCACGACCATATAATCCACTTTTGGATCAATTCTTAAAATGCAGCTGATGTTGGTGTCGCCGATTTTTTTGTGTCTTTTGAAGAGGTCTGAAAAATTGACAATTTTGGCTTCAAAATGGGTCCAATAAAGAATTTTGGTCCCAAAAATATTACCCATTGCAGCTCTCATAGAAATTTTAACATAGTTCTTCGCATTTTCATCCGAATCAATCTGTGAGACATCATAATCGCTGAAGAACGTAGTAGCAAAATAAATTATGGCCACAGCTGACTTCGTATCGTTTATAGCTCTTAGGTGAAGGCCTTCTCTGGTCGGTACAAGAATGAGACTTTCTGAAATTTTTGCCAAGGCCATAACAGCTTTGCTGAAGGTCTAAAAAATGGGTTGTTAAAAATTCTTTTATACTTTTTTACCTTCACCCAAATGACCCATAAGAGAAAATTATTAGGTACTCTCAAATTTTTTAAATCTAAAAATTGGATAAAGATCTTTTTTTAGCTAAAACATAGGCATAATTGAGTCAACAAATTTTATATCCAGATTTGATATCTATTCTTATTTTTCAATAGGATAATAAACAATTTCGCGTTTCCCCTCTCAAATTTTATGGGAGTAAACAGCATAACACTTTTTGTCATCTTTCTCTCTACATACTTCTAAATGAGGTCCAATTTCAAATTTGGCACCGGTATTTAGCACAATCTCATCCGGAGAAATATCCTTTTCACTACTACTCATCTTTCTATTGTTGTTATTATTCAATTTTCCATAGTCAAATCCAGAACCGAAGAATCCGCCACTTCCGTCTTGATTCTGATTCTTTAACGGTGATAACATAGGATTGTTGTCAAAGCCCCTAGCTACTTCTATATCCATTCTGGTAGACGTTTCACCATGATCCATAATAACAGCACTCATTTTAAACTTAAAAATACTAAAATATGATTTTTACAACAGAACACAATTAAAAATACATAAATATTGAAAAACCGATATAAACACATAAAAACCATAATTTAAAAAATTTTTATTCGCCAATAAAACTTTAATATGCAGATAAAAATTTAAAAATTCAAGTAGACACATGTAATTTCATTTTATACGCATTTAATGTATCTACTTTGTAGTTTGAAAAATTTGCATAAAATTCATTTTATGACATATTTTGCATGCTCTCTCTCTACTAGAATTTTTGTACAATACATTAAAAATAAATACCATATTTATTCTAATAGAAGTACATGTGCTTCTTTTTTTCAACACCCATGAGGTGTGCTTCTAAATCCTGTTTTCTGGAATTTACCGAATTGACGATTTAATGAAGCTGAGCCAATCGTGTCAATATATCACGATTATTTACTTTTTGTTAAAATTTACAATTTTTATACAAATAAGTAAGCATCGTTCTATTTTTCAACCTCCACAGTGTTTCAATGTTGAGAAAGTCTGCCCCCTTACTTTAAAATAAACCATTTTTTAAGGATGAGATTTTTTCATAATTCTTATTTTGTTGCTTAAATATAAAAGAAAACATTGATGCCATTTCGGATAACAAAAACATAGATGAAAATTTTTTATTTTACTTTTCTTGAGCGAGGTCAGACTTTTTGCACATCTGAACACATATGACCCCTGAGGGGGGAGTATGCTTATATTAATACTTTTATTTTTCAAACCCCCTTGCGGGGTGTGCTTAAATTAGAGATCAGTGTTTGATCGGTTAACCGAAACACGGTTCGGTTACAGTTACAAACGGTTACAAATTTAAGTCAATTTATTTTTTCTTTAATTGTAGCATGGATATCAGAATCAGACAAACAAAAAATATGAAATAACCGTTTAGTAACGGTTCGGTTAACCGAATGAAAAAAATGAAACGGTTACTAGCGGTCAGGATCCGAAAAGTGGGTGCTAGCACCCACATTTATTTATTTTTACAAAATTTCTCAAAAATTAAATTTGTTCAAAAATTCTCGCTAGTAACCGTTTTTTCGGTTACAAACGGTTAACCGAACCGTTTGTAACCGTTCAACTTTTTAATTCGGTTAACCGAACCGTTAGTAACCGTTTCGTTTTTTTCATTCGGTTAACCGAACCGTTTGTAACCGTCACCATTTTTAGTAACCGTTAACCGCTTGTAACTGTAACCGATATAACACTGTTAGAGATTGCGCTTCTATTAGAATAAACACAGTATATCATTTTTATAATTGACTAGGCTAGCATAATTTTGTGAAAAACTCAAATAAGTCACAATAACTTTTAAAACAAAAATTTTTAAAGCACTATAAATTTTTTAAAATTTGAAGTATGACACAAGGATTTAATTTATTTACTTCATTTTATTTTTAAAAAATAGATTTTAACAGATGTGTGAAATTTTTGAGAATAAGAAGTTTTTTGCATTTAAAAAATGGGATCTAGGATGATTTGAAATGGATTATTTATTATGTACAGATCAGTGGCGTAATTGAAGCCGGCGGATGGGGGGGGGCACATGTATTCGAAAACTTTTGTATTAAAATACATTTATTTTAAGTAAAAAAGGCGTAAATTTTTGTTGCAAAAATGAGTGTTTTTAAGCCAAAAATGGGCACTAGGCGTTTTCCTTTTCTCACAATTTGATTTACGATCAAATTTTACAACAATTTTTTTACAATAGCGTTTTCTCACAATTTTTCACATTTTGTTTTTTATCTAATTCTTTTTCAATATCAGGGGGGGCAAAAGTTCGGGGACAACCGACAAAAGTTCGGGGACACCCAAATTTTTTTAAAAAATAATAAAATTTTTTAAAAATTTTGTAGGGGGTCAGAGAAATTTTTAAAAATTTTGTAGGGGGTCAGGGAAATTTTTAAAACTTTCCCTGAC
>OZJO01003317.1:0-31300 GCA_900406225.1 Acrobeloides nanus | reverse complement strand
CGATTAACATCGATTTAAAAAATTTCAATATCGTATTCTGCATTTTTTCCTCAGCAGGTCAAAAGGGTAGGCGTCCTACGGCGCATCCGAGGCTGTCATCTTATGTTTGGAATATTTTCAGCTTTAAATTGAATCCGGCAACTTTTGATTCAATTTAAAAATCGAAAAAAAATTTTCTTTGGGCAAAAACTTTTTGCCGGAGCTAGGAGTCGAACCCGGCTCTATTATGGTGCAATGGCCGACGGCTTCGCCACTGCACCACATAGGCATATTATAAAAATAAAATTTATTAGGACCTAGTTCCAACGGAAAATCGTTCATAATTTTGGGGTTAAAAAAATGGGGTTAAAAAATTTTTCCGCATTTTATTTTTTGAATATTTCGCCATAAAACATTATAATAAACATTTTTTAAGCAGTTTTTTTTTAATCCTGATACTACCAGCTTTCTGTAGTTTTACCTTGAAAATTTTCTTTTTTAAAAAATTTTCCTGACCCCTACAACATTTTCTAATGTCTCGGGTTCGAATCCCACTTGAGTCGATTTGATTTTGCCTTGGAAAAAAAATAGAAAAAGTATGTTAGAAAAGTAAAAAGAAAAAGTATAGATGCCCCTCTTTTTTTACTTCTATAGGTTTATGCGGTTTTAATACCAAATGTTTATTTTGATGACAAATATCTTGTGGATGATCTAACTCAGTGTTATGGCAGGAACGCGGGCCATCCTGCTAAATTTTAGCAGCATTGAAATTTTAACAGGATGAATTTTTAGCAGGATGACCGTTTTCCAGTGGAAGACCCTTGATGAGATCAATGCTCTTTCCCATCACTCGGCGGAACTAGCTGATGACGATTTAGAGAAAGAATGGATGTCAAAACTTGGCACTACACGTGTCCGAATTCAAGCCGACATAAACAAAATGAAAAGTTTGAAGTTTCGATTGAAGACTTTCGACAAAAACACGCTAAAAACATTTTCTAAGTGTCCGGTTTTTTGTGCACTACCCTGTAGAATGAGTGTCTGATTTTATATCTACTCTTTGTAAACAAAAATAATTCCATGCATATGTATGAAATGTTCTCTTGAGTGAATAAGAAAGAATAGAGAGTTACCTAGGAGAATCGATTGATTTGTTAAAAGAACAACAACGTCGCGTTTTATGCACAATTATTTGAGTATGCATTGAGAAAAAAATAAAAGCTATATCTTCTAGTTTTTAGTTATAGTTTGTGTGGAATTCACAATTGATTTACTTTTAAGATTTATATTTGTGTTGATAAGTATTTGTAAAATGAACCAAGAGTTTTTTGGCATTATAACTTTTGTCACGAGTTTTGTCACGCTAACTTTTTCACGTAACTTTTATCATGTAACTTTTGTCACGTCTTTCTACCTTATTTCTAGAACTATTTCTGATACGGATGGAATCGTTTCGATTTCATCACTGTGGTCGGCTCTATCACCGATGCCCTTATAACAGCTATTTTTCGTGACAAAAGTTAGCGTGACAAATTGAATTCGTGACAAATTATAATCATACATGGGCAAGCAGGGGAGGACAGAGTCCCAAAATAAGAAGTGGGTTCATGTAATTTTGGTAAAAAATTTACGAAGTGGGGCGTTTTTGGTAAAGAATTTACGTAGCCGGTCCAAATATAGGCGTTTTTACCAAAAAAAATCGACTTTTTTCAAATTTTGGGCAAAAACATAGGGGGACCCTTATGTATTATTCGGATTTTGGAAAAAATAAGAAGTGGTGTCATAATTTTTCGGCAAATTAGAAGAAGTAGGGAGGGACAGTCCTCCCCCCTTTCCCATGTATAGTTATAATGCTCGTTTTTTAGCGTTTTAGAGGCTTTTACGTTTTTTAAAGGGGGCAGATTAAGGCCCTTTCTCAAAAAATTTTTTTCAAATGACCTTCTAGGGGTAAAAATAGGGTGAAAAATCGATTTCATACACCCCGTCGCGTGAAAATGCCTCCTTCACCTTGTTTTTGCTAATATAGCACTATTTCACGTTAAAAATAGTGATTTTCGCGAGAAATAGTGCTATTTTCCCGAAAACAAAATGAAGGAAGCATTTTCTCACGACAGGGATGTGCGCAATCGATTTTTCACACTATTTTTTCCCCTAGAAAGTCATTTTTCAAAAACAAATTTTTGGAGAAAGCCCTATTTGCACCCCACCCCTTTAAAGTGTTCTTTAGCATTCCTTAGCGTTTGATTGCCCACCATTTTTGTCTTATGCTGTAACATTTCTTGTGTTTTTAAATCATTAAACAAAGGGATTTAGATGACTAATTGCCTCATATGTGACACAACTATTGATAAACATCGTCATTTTGGTGTTCAAATATGCAAAGCTTGTACGGCATTTTTTAGAAGATCGATCGCAGAAAAGCATGAATATAAGTGTAAATATGATGGAAATTGTAATATTAAAGGAGGTAGGAGACTTTCTCAACAATTGAGTTACATGAATTTCGCATAAACATTAGCTCGTCGCAATGTATGTCGTTCTTGCCGACTAAAACGATGCTTTGAAGTTGGCTTAGAGAGAGAAGGTAAAGAGAAGTCATTGAAACTCCATAAGTGTTTTAGATATTGTCAAAGAAGAATCTTCGCCGTCAACTTCCAATGAAAGCCCAGATAAAGGCCAAATTAATCCGTTAGAATCCGATAAACTACCCATATTAGCTAGTAGCAAATATCCTACTATTCGTAGATGTGTAGAAGGACTTGAAAAATTTTTGAACGACCAAAAACTTTTGATCATCAAGCTCAATCCAAGCATCACATTTGACGATACCAAGGTAGTGTAGTTTTTCTTTTAATATTACATGTTTTCAAATTTAGTTCCGATCATTAAAGAAATCAGAATTTGATCTATTTGAAAAACATAGCATGTCGTTGGTATATCACATGCTTGAGGATTTCTATGGGCCTTTCAAAATGTTGACTCTAGAACACAAAGTATCTTATGAACAGACAGTTGAAAAGAGGAGGCCCTGATTGGTGCCTCCGATTGGGGAATATGTTTTTGACAGTACTTTATGAAACTGGACACCAATGATGGACAAACAGGGGGAGTCTCTTGCTGGGTTGGATCCCTAAAATTTTCAAAAATTTGCCTTGGTCCCCCCTTATGTTTTTTTTTCGAAAATTTTGACCAAAAGGGAACCAAAAAAAGAACCAACCCGGCCGCTCCGATGCCAGGTTGGTCCTATTTTTGTCCTTTTGGCCAGATTGATTAGGGGGAGACTCTCTTGGCCATGTGTGCTGGACACCCTCAACTCTTTCGCTCAAATCTAAGTAAGGACGCATCAAATTTACACAGAAGTTGACCATTTCGCCGTTAGTTTGAGTAATGGTGGGCATAAGTTTTTCCGAATAGTCAGGAAAGCTCCATATATGGACTCTCTTTTCAACTATTTCTGAACACACAGAGAAGCATGCCATCATTCAACTTTTAGACCAAGTTTCTGATTTCATATTGCTTGAAATTTTCTGGAATGATCAAATTTTATTTAACGACAATAACATTTCCAGCTGTAAATGACAAGCGTCATGTTGCATATCATGGATATTGCTGTCATGACATCGAATATTTTTTGAGTGAATATGAAAAACCCGAAGAACATTACAAGTAAGATAAACTATATAGACTGCCCCTCCGCCTCCCTTTCATAGATCACCAAGCACTAGTAAACTTTTACTACTTTATACAGGGTGAGGCAAAATAAACCGGTCACCTGATATTTGCAATTTTTGAAAGTTTTTAAAGGGGGTAAAAATTAGGGACTAATCTCTGAAAAAAATTGAATTCTTGTATGGAGGCGCAAGGAGGCCATTTTGAATGAATTCTGTTCATTTTTTTCTTTGTTTTTTTTTTATTTTTCAATAAAAAGATTATCTTAAAGGGGGTAAGAATTAGGGACTAATCTCTGAAAAAAATTTTTTGCCAAAACAGCCTATATAGGGGTAAAATCATGCGAAAAATCTATTGTGCGTATTCACGAAGCGTGAAAACGCTTCCTTAACCCTGATTCAGGAAAATAGATGTGTGTATTGAAGCGAAAATCGAACAATTTTGAAATTTCTCTCCCTCAAAATCATATTTCTGGGGGTAATTTCATGCGGGAAATCGATTGCGAGCATTCCCAAACCTTGAAAATGCTTCCTTGATCCTGATTCAGGGAAATAAGAGTGTGTATTAAAGCAAAAACCCAATATGTACTAATTTCTCTGAATCAGGGTCAAGGAAGCGTTTTCAAGCTTCGGGAATGCGTGCAATCGATTTCTCGCATGAAATTACCCCCAGAAATATGATTTTGAGGGAGAAATTTGAAAAATTTTCGATTTTCGCTTCAATACACACATCTATTTCCCTGAATCAGGGTCAAGGAAGCATTTTCACGCTTCGGGAATGCGTGCAATCGATTTTTCGCATGATTTTACCCCTATATAGGCTGTTTTGGCAAAAAAATTTTTTCAGAGATTAGTTCCTAATTCTTACTCCCTTTAAGATAATCTTTTTATTGAAAAATAAAAAAAAACAAAGAAAAAATGAACAGAATTCATTCAAAATGGCCTCCTTGCGCCTCCATACAAGAATTCAAGTGCTTTGGAAAGTTGTCTACGATTTTTGCCAAAGTTTCGACGCTAATCTTTTTCCACGCCTTCTTCAATACACGCTTCAATGATTCGACTTTGTTGTCGTGGGGCTTAGCGCAGGCCCTTTCTTCGAGAATGCTTCACACAGAATAATCCAGCGGGTTCAAATCAGGTGAATTTGGAAACTACTCGTCTCTTGTAATGGAATCTGGGCATTCTTCTGACAACTTTTCTTGAGCATCGTTTGTTTTGTGAGCTGGGGCGGAATCCTGCTGGAAGCACCATTTTTCATCTCCAAAATGATCCCTTGCCCATGGAAAAATATTAAAATAAGGTTTCGGATATTAAATTTCAAAAAAATAGTTGCTATAATTGAAAATATCAGGTGATCGGTTTATTTTGCCTCACCCTGTACTACCGCTGTCAACATTGATAGAAGTAGAAAAAATTTATTTTAAAAAAATGACTTTAGAATGGGTGAAACAAATCTGGCTCGTTCCATAGAAATGACAAACAAATTTAAAATCTTAGGCATAAAAGAAACAGAAACTGCAATTTTAACATGCATGTTGTTTATATTCGAAGGTAAGAGAATCTTATTTGATGCCGCATTAATCATTTTATTACCAGAAATAAGAACTTCCTTTTAGCTGAACAATTTCAATTTCCGGAAATTCAATCTAGTGTAGAAAGATTAAAGAATGCGTTTTTCAAAGAAATACATGACTATTATACAGATAAACTGGGGTCTGTAGTGGCCGGAATCAAATTTGGCAATCTATTCGATTTAACGAATGACATGACGGTAATTTTATTCTTGTACGGACACGAAATAAGTAGAGATACGTGCTTTATCTAACGAAAAGAAGACATGTCTTTTTATCAGAATTTTTGGCCCTTTTTGTCTTGATAGTTCTTAAAGAAACAATAGATGTAATCTCTTAGAAAGAGCTCAGAGTACGAGACATTCTCGGTAGTATGCAAGAAACGTGGTTTTCGAGTTTTATAGCGTCTTTCTTAAAGGAGGTGGTGCAAATTAGGGTCCTTTCTTAAAAAATGTTTTTTGAAAATGACCTTTTTCACCCCCCCCCCTAAAAATAGGGTGAAAAATCGATTGCGCATATCCCCGTCGCGTGAAAATGCTTCCTTCACTTTGTTTTCGCGAAAATAGCACTATTTTTAACGTGAAATAGTGCTATTTCGCGAAAACAAGGTGAAAGAAGCATTTTTACATGACGGAGATGTGCGCAATCGATTTTTCACCCTATTTTTACCCCTAGAAAGTCATTTTTCATAAAAAAAATTTTGAGAAAGGGCCCTAATTTGCACCCCCTTTAAGAAATTTCCCCTCTGGGCCTCTTTTCAACCAGGCAACATATTGTGACAATTTCATTATTTTTCTCAATTTTAGATTTTCTTCCAAGACCTCCACCAAAACTTAAAAATGTGTGATTTATTCGTGGATGAATTTTATGATCTCTATATAGATTTGGAGAATAAATGCTCTGTAAAAGAACATCAGGATCATATGTCGAAATCTGAAACCGTTAAAAAATAAATTTGTTTCATATATAAACTTCTTCATAGAGCCTATTTCAATCCATAATCCAGAAAACTTTCTTAAAAGTTAGTAAAGAATGATCCTGTCCGATCTGGCAAGTTAAGCAACTTGGGCCCGTAGTTCGACCCCGCTCGGAGCCAATTCTTTTTGCTCTGTCCAAAAATGGATAAAAATTTGTGCATAGGCGTAATTTTATGCGGGGAATCGATTGCGCGCATTTCTGAAGCGTAAAAACACTTCCTTGATTCAGGGACGGATGGGGTATTGAAGCGAAAATGAACTAAAATCGATTTTTCACCGGAAAACCGGCTGTGTTTTAAGAGCAAAATGTTTTATGATTTATGACAAAATATTTTTATATTACATGTGCAAATAAATAAAATGCGTAAATTAGATTTAGACAAGATTTGGGCTTAGGCTAGGCCTTAATCTTAGGCATAGACTTAGGGCTCTTAAGCCTAAGCCTAAGGCCAAGCAATGAGTCGCCGAAGTGACATAAAATCGAAAAGAACATTGCCCCTTTTTGTTTTATCTTCATAAAATCAAATCATATGCATCATGACTGTTGACGAACATACACACTCCTATGAAATTCGAGCTCTATCAAGACCACTTTCAAGAAATTTCCTCCCCAATATTTGCTTAGTATTTATTTGAAAGAAAGGTCCCCGAATCCTTAATTAATTATGCATTTTTCCCTATAAAGTTGATAACAGCATAACTCATTTGATCCTCTCGGCATTTTTTAGTCTTGCTATTAAAAAGATTAAAGTTCGTTGTATCCCTCTCATTATGGCATCTACACGGAACTACACCGATATGGAAATTTCTGCTCTCCCTGATCCAAGCAAATCCTATTCCACTAAATACGGCATATCTCGAGTCTTAAGCCTGGGTTTAGGAGGCTTCGGTCGTGCTAAAATGTCCGACAGAAACCATTTGACTAGAAACCTTAAACGTGTGAAAAAATTGCTAAAATTTTCTGGAATCTTTGTAGAAGATATGGAGTCGGGTTCGTTTGGATTTTATTTGGCTATGATCCGAGTGTTTTCAATAGTGGCGTTATGTAAGTCCGTTAAAGAGTTAAGGGGAATTGTGGATACAGTCGACACTCAATATAGTAACATTCTTCTGAGCGAGACTGAGACGTGGCTATATCAAGGGTGCCACTATATCAAAGTGTCAATATATCTAGTATCGACTGTCGAGATAAGATGATTGGTATAAAAATTTTCAAATCTGACAACTTTTAAAATTGACAAATCGGGATATTCTCACACCTCGTCAAAAGGGTGGAATTCCATTCCCCACCCACGTTGCACTCTCCCAAAAATGACGACTACTTCGCACTTTTTGCGACGAAGGTGTGAAATTTTTCCTAATGGTCCTCTTATGTTTTTTGTCCAAAATTTGGCGCGAAAGTGCAGGGTGGTCCTCCACCTTGCACTTTCGCACCGAAAGCTCAAAAGTGCGGGTGGTCAATAAAATAAGACATTTTTTACCAAAAATCATTAAAAAGTGATTATTTTTTTGCCAAAAATGCAATTTTTTGGCCAAGAATGCCAATTTTTAGCCATTTTTGCCCAAAAATTGCTTATTGTAAAAGACCATTTCTCAATTTTACAAATTCTTCCACCCCTATCTTTCGATGTGTGGATTCCTGTGTTGTCAGCATTTTATTGTGTTGTATTTAATAAATAATCGGCCCATTTTTATATTATTACTTTAGTGATAACAGTTTATTAATTACTATTGATTAGTTTTTATACTCACTTTATTTCAAAATTTTTTGTTATTTCTAATTTACTTATATAAATGGATCTTCAAAATGGGGCCCCCAAAGAAATCCAAGACTTTTTTCTTCAAACCAACTTAGAAAAACTCAATAAATTAAAATTCCCACATCTAGATGGAGAATTTGCTTTCAACGAAAAAGAATTTAAAGTTCTACAAACTATATCCGTTGGTTTTAATGTGGTAAACAGTTTGAAACATCTTCCTACCGATACTAAATTAGCTGGCAAATATATTAAAATTCCTAATATATCTGATAAAAGAAGGATTAAGCACATAATCAATGAGATAACTATCCATTGTAAGCTACCTATAAATCCCAATGTGATCGATTGTTATGGAATTGGACTTTGTAAGGAAAAGATAATGTTTTGTTTGGAGATTATGGATATACCTTTATCTATAATCAAAGATGCATTTCATTTAAAGAAGGAGTATTTTCCGGAAAATCTTCTACATTATGTCATAATTTCTGTTTTAAATGGCTTACATTTCTGCCATCAGAACAAAGTTTTCCACAGAGATTTAAAGCCATCAAACATATTGGTCAATTGGACGGGAGAAATAAAAATTAGCGATTTTGGTCATTCATGTTTTGTTGGTGAAAAATCATGGGCTACTTCAAATGATGTTGGAACGCTAGCGTACTGGGCTCCAGAACGTTATAGTTCGTAAGTTAGTACAGCATTATTTAAGTAAACATAAACAGAAGTTTAAAGACTAAGCTTAAACCTTTTCTTATTCTTAAGCCTAAAATTTCGCCTAAGCTTAACGATTAAGGTAAACCTAAGTACAGCTAACTCTCTATATAGTGGCACCCCTAAGGAGATGCCACTATATAGAGAGTTGACTATATAAGAATAAGATTAAGCATATGTCTAAGATTAAGTCTAAGTTTAAACTTAATCCTAGGATTAGGTCCATTTTTCAAAAACGGATAACTCCAATGAATTCTATGCATAAATCTACGGAGAAAAACTCATCAATACTTGCATATTTGATTCAAAATAAACTTAAGCTTATAAACCCAACGTTAAGCTAATAAATTAAAGATATACGCAAAACAACTACATTTCTTATAAAGTTATTAAGATTTAAAGTTTAGAGATAATTATGAGTATAGTGCATTTGACAGCAGGTCCGATATCTGGAGCTTAGGTATAACTTTATTAGAACTCATATGTGGTGAAATTCCCGTTGAACATTATTTATCCAAATTAGAACAACCGGTTGATTTTTCATCCCTGACCCAAACTATAAAAAACATTGATGCTCAGTTACTAATAAATGTATGCTTTGACAAGGTAAAACAAGAGCATTATCCTAATCAAAAGTTAACTAAAAAATTGATTACAAAATGTTTAAATAAGTTAGAAGACCGGCCTAGATATGAACAATTAAAAGATGAAGTATTAAAAATCGACCAAAATTATGGAATATATTTTGAAGAAAATAATAAATTATGCCAATTAGTGACTATGGTATTGAATGACATAAAAGAGACGGCAATTGATAATAACAAGTATAAAATAATAAATAAATTTTATGAAATTTTAGTGAACAAATTTTAAGAAATGAAGAAAGTTTAAGACTTCATTTGACAAATCAACAATCTCCAAATGATAGCGATTACACAACAAATGGGCCACAGCCACACACTAGTTATGTGCCAGCTGATCCAATGATGACTCCAGAAACGTATGATATATAAACATGACGATTAGTGTTAAGAAAATTTTAGACCTAATGTAGAACAACAAAATAATGTTGAAAACGATGAATCAGCCGAAGATTCTAATTATGGAGAAAATTCTCCATTACTGTCAAGTCAAAATGAATCAAATATAGAAAATGCTAACAATGTAACGTAGCTTTTAAGAGACGATATCTCGAAAGTTCGAACTTCTTGCGGCACTAGGCGAACTGATGATGGAATATGAAATTTGGGACCAAAATAAACACATTGGTGCATTTGAAATGGTGTGCAAACTTAAAAAAAGGTCCATTTTGGCTCCTATGAATGTTGGGCCTTATAGGGATTTTTTCCATTTTAGTATGTTGAGCATAACTTGATGGTTAAATCCAATTTTGATGATCCTAGTGTCGTTGGAAAGCTGGAGACACTGTCGACAACTTTTATATTGGGTGTAAGGGTTTATGTTGTGGAAAAAGTTGTCAAAAACTTAGGTTTTACAATGGAAATACACAAAAATCCGGTTCCCCTGTGGGGTCAAAAATGTAAAGATGGCTCTAGAAAAAACTTTGTTCCCACGGGAGTTTCCGGTTGGCCCTAAAAATTATCTACAGCACCCCTACTTTGTTTTAGACTTAGTCCCGGGCCAAATCTAGGACCCCTAAAAATATTTTTTTGGCTCTGAAAGTACATATAAATTATGACAAATTTCGCTAATCTAAAGAATTTTCAATTTTTACATGCTTACTTTCAGAGCCAAAAAAATATTTTTAGGGGTCCTAGATTTGGCCCAGGACTAAGTCTAAAACAAAATAGGGGTGCTGTAGATAATTTTTAGGGGAAATCGGAAGCTCGCGTGGGAACAAAGTTTTTTCTAGAGCCATTTGTTTGATCCTTCAGGTAACAGGATTTTTGTAAAAAAGTGTGAAAAAACCTAATTTTTCAACCACTTTTCCATAACATAAACCCTTACACCCAATATAAAAGTTGTCGACAGCGTCTCCAGCTTTCCAGCGACACCGGGATCATCAAAATTGGATTTAACCATTAAGAGTTATGCTCAACATACTAAAATGGAAAAAATCCCTATAAGGCCCAACATTCATAGGGGCTAAAATGGACCTTTTTTTAAGTTTGCACACCATTTCAAATGCACCAATGTGTTTATTTTGGTCCCAAATTTCATATTCCATCATCAGTTCGCCTAGTGCCGCGTCAATCCCAAAAAGTTCGAACTTTCGAGACATCGCCTCTTAAAAATTCGATTTTTTAAAAATTTAGGTAGAAAAAGCTCCAGATCTAATATCAAAACATCGAATTTATATTCTCATTATGGTCTTCATACTTATTCCGCTTATTATAGCCGTTGCGGTAGCGGTAGTGGAAATAATTAAATTTTCAAATAATACTCATAAATCTACTACAACATTTCCTTTTACGACTTCTTCTCTTTCTACGACTTCTCCTTCTCTCAAGTGTCTAGAGGGTTGGACCTATTTTGAAAAGACTAATTCTTGTTATATGGTATTTTTTTTAAATCTGTGAATATTAAAACATTTAGGTGAGGAGAAGTAGAACGACTTGGAATGTTGCTAATCAAACTTGTGAAAATAAGACAGCACATCTTGTTTCGATTCATCATAAAGAAGAGGAAAATTTTGTAAAAAGTAAAAAAAATTTTCATTGATTGATATATACGACCACATAGTGAGATATACATTCATAATTTCTAAAATTCAACATTTCTAATTCAGAATTCAATATTTCTAAAATCACAATTCCTAAGGACGCGTGTTATTTGCTTTGCTATTTATAATATTCACTTATAATTTGCCTGAATGTCAAGTTTTGAAATAGCAAGGATTTTGCCCTTGCTATTGAATTAGTCCTAGGAGTCAGAATTCCTAATTCAAAATTGTTTAAAAATTAAAACAAGTTCATCAAAATTTAAAAATTTTTTCAATGCACAATTGAGAATGAGAAAGGTATTTCTTATAAAATTTTTGGTACAGTTTTGTAAACTTTTAGTATTTTTCTGTAAATTTCTTGTTGTAAACGTTGAAGCTGCTAATTAAGGGAGTATTTTGTAAATTTTTCTGAAAGTATCCAAATTTAGATTAAAAGTATCAAACTGGTTGAAAAATTGACTAAAAATGACATCAGTTTGGTGAAAAAGTGACTCAAGTGCATGTTTTGCATCACACTTTTATTAATCTTATACTGAATCTAAGCTTGAATAATTTTTATCATGGGCTTACGAGTAACTTGAGCTAGAACTCGAAAAATTCGATGTTTTTTACAAATTCAAACTTAATAGCTTCTAAGCACAAACTCGAAACTTGAACTTTTCAGAAACTCGTTACACCTCTAATTACTATCCGATTACCATTCTTGCTCTCCACACACTCCTCCATCTACACAGCGAAAAAGAGGAAAATTTGAATCATAATCTTGGCGGGAAATTCAAATTCAAAATCGTAACTAAAAAATCGCCAACTTCAAACGCGATTATCTCGACAACGATAATTATTCGGAATTTACTGCAAAAACAAAAAAATGCTCTATTTTTCATGAATTTTCCGAATATATATAAATTATGGCAAATTTCGCTAATCTAAAGAATTTTCAATTTTTACATGCGTATTTTGTTAGCAATTTTTATATTTTTCGATGCGCAACTTATGAAAAGGGACTTGGTCAGAGGTGTTGGCCAGGAATTCTAGTTTATTTTTATGTATGTCTTGATACCTCCCTCTGACGGAAAATTTCGAGCTAGAGCTCAAAAAGTGATTTTTTGAGGGGGTAAAAAATCGTGATATATAGAAAGATAGTCACTTTTCTCGACAACTACAAAGGCTTGGGACATAGTTTTGGTGTCGTTGGAAAGGGCAACAATGGGCAATAAAAACGTGCTTTAAATTGTGGGAAACGCATTTATAGAAAAATGTTATGATAGAAATACTAAAATGGTCCGGATGCCAATTTTATGCCAAACATGACCCTCGATTTCTCCACAAGTATAAAGGCAAGGGACCTAATTTTTACGTTTTTGTTAATCATTCACTAGGTACTTAATTATAAGCTAGTTTGTGGCGACACTTTTCACTTCAAGTTTGTGGCGACACTTTTTGGCGTAGTACCAGCCCCTCAGGAGCTATCTGCGATATTTCGAGATATTGCCTCTTAAAGTCGATTTTCTTCACCTTAACAAAATGTTAGAAATTTAATTTTTTAAAAGAAAATACAGTGCCTTAGTTCCTCTAACAGATGCAAAAAACCGTATATAAAAATTATTTAACAGTGGCGAGATATATGACTTTGAAGCTGATAGTCAAAAATGAGGCAAAAACAAAATGATGCATCCGGGAATCGAACCCTCGACCTTCTGGCTGCTAACTGAACGCTCTAACCACTACACTATCGCCACATGGTGTAGTGGTTAGCGCGTTTGGCTAGCAGCCAGAAGGTTGAGAGTTCGATTTCCGGGTGCATCATTATGTTTTTGCCTCATTTGTGACTATCAGCTTCAAAGTCATATATCTCGCCACTGTTAAATAATTTTTATATACGGTTTTTTGCATCTGTTAGAGGGACTAAGGCACTGTATTTTCTTTTAAAAAATTAAATTTCTAACATTTTGTTAAGGTGAAGAAAATCGACTTTAAAAACTTCAAAGTAATTTTTGACAATGTTTTTGACCAAAATTTTGATCCCATGATCTATGTTGAGAAAATATTCCTTTCTACATTTTGAGATACACCTATAAAATTTTAGATAAGCTTATAAGAATTGAGATAAGCTTATAAAGTTTGAGATCATCCATACAAAAATCACACATTCGGCGTATTTTTTTTCGATGTGTTGACTTTTTCAGATCGCTGGACCTCAAAATTTGATTCTTTATGATCGATACTCCTAATTTGGGGTAGTTTTGGAGGAATTTGCTAATGTGTGCGAATGGCGGTGGCATTCCTGCATGATAGTATACAAATTTCAACTCATATTTTTAGATTTATCCGGAAACTTTTCAAGTATTTCCATTGGTTTGCATACTTATGCCTCGTCGCATCACTTCATTGATAGTTATAAATGGACCGATGGTTCTACTGTAAACTACAGTAATTGGGCCGATGGTCAACCATCTGATGATAAGCGCACATATTGCGTATTTATATACAAAGGAACATGGAATACCAATATACAGTGTACCCTATGGGGTGATATTGTTTATGTTTGTAAAAAATCTGTTAGTTAATAAATTTTTATATTAATTATAGTTATAGACAAATATGTAATAAGGCACATAAACTTTTTTGGTTTTGTTATGGTGTTTTCGTCTATGGGTAATTTTTTTCGGTTTTTTGTGGTTCTTCTTATTAGAATTTTGAGAAAACATAGGGGGTAACGGTTTGATAAAGTCAAAATCGGCCTTGAAACAAAGATTAATTGATTTTTCTACCTCACCAAATGGATAAACATTTGAAATTCTTGTAAAATATGCTCTTGGTAATGGTAAGCCAGATCTGATAAGATCATTGGCAGATTTGGTGGCAATATCTTGAAGGATTTGGTCCCAGAGCTGAAAATATAATCAAACAATATGAAGCAGTAAAAAACTGACCGTTTCTATAGTTACATTTGAAATTTGTGGTATAAATTTACTCGTAGCCGTTAAATTTTTGTTGAAGATTTTAATTTGAGCATAGGTTTTCCAATTTGTTACATTTACTTTTCCTTCATCCAATTGAATTCCGACAAAAGCTTCAATTACTAAGAGAGTTTCTCTAAAAATTCACAAATCATATACAATATAGAAATTACGTAATATAAAAATTACGATTGTTTAAAGTCATCATCTTCTTTTGGATAAATTTTAAATTCTCCAGTACCTTTGGCTAGAACATAGGGACTTCCTTTGTCATCAAAGGTCAACTTGAATATTTTTGAATCTACATCGATTAATATTTTTTTACCTAGAATTTTGCTTAAAGTCAGAGTACAAGACTTAGAATCCTAAAACTTACAAGGGAACTGCCAAGCTCTGATTTCGACGAAACCTATCTCAAAAAATAGTATAGACACAATATGTAAACGATTTAGGTAGACAAAATTCCTGTGAAGAGCTATGAAGTGCAAAAAATCAAATTTCAATTGGTGCAAAAAGAATTAGAAGCACTTGGGATTCGAACACGGCGATATAAAATAAAGAATTAGCAGCGCACCCTATGCACCATCGACACTCCTATCGGAGATGTTAAATTTTAGCCATTAAAGCAACTTATTTTACGCAAATTAGAAGTTTTTACGAATAATTTCATTTGTTTCAACAAAATTATAACATTTCTTACTATTAAATTATATAATTTTGTTGAAAAAATAAAATTATTCGTAAAAACTTCTAATTTGCGTAAAATAAGTTGCTTTAGTGGCTAAAATTTAATATCTCCGATAGGAGTGTCGATGGTGCATTGGGTGCGCTACTGATTCTTTATTTTATATCGCCGGGTTCGAATCTCAGGTGCTTCCAATTCTTTTTGCACCAATTGAATTTTGATTTTTTGCACTTCATAGCTCCTCACAGGAATTTTGTCTACCCAAATCGTTTACATATTGTGTCTATACTATTTTTTGAGATGGATTTCGTCGAAATCCAAACGTGGCAGAACTTACGGTTCCCTTGTAAGCTCTTAAATTTAGTTTATTCCATTAGGCTTAAAAACTCTTTGGATTTATATGAAGTTAGTTTCCGACTTAGGTCTTAGGCTTAGGTTCATCAACATAGGTCCTTATGCCTGTTGGATTTTTTCTTAAGGCCTTTAGGCATAATTTTATATGCCCCATAGTTTAGGTCATTTTTACAAAAATTACTCACCTTCAGAGCATTTATCCTTGAGTTCCGGAAAAAATGTTGTAAAACACTGTTGATATTCACATGAGCATGAAAAAAAATATTCATGATCCCCAAAATCGACATCTTTTAGTACAAAATTGCTAATCGGGCTGATTCGAAAAGCATATGCAGCTGATCCAAGCATTAAATTCGTATCGATATCGATGCACATGTTTTTATCTTCTGGCATTCCATACCAAGGAAATTGATCAAGTGGTTTAACCTCCGCAGGAAAATCCTTTTTCCTACCGTTATACCTAGAAAATCACATAAGCATGAAGTTCAGCCTAAAGCTCTCGGAAAATGTGATAATCCGAGGGGTTAAGCCGGGGTATAAACGGGATGGGGGAGGACCTCTCGCTTATAGCCCCAACTTAACCCTTCGGATTATCACATTTTCCAAGAGCTTTAGGTTGAACTTAGAGAGAAACTCTTTGACAAAAAGGAAGAAGTCAAAAATTGTCTTCAGTCATTTTTTGATCAAAAATCCCAAATTTTTCATGAACGAGCGATCTGAAGATTGCCTACTAAATGGACACAAGTAATCTAGAATAATGGTGGCTATTTGGATTAATAATGTTTCTTAATTTATAAATAAATTAGTTGTTCAAAAATCGGAAAAGAATTATCGAGTAAACTAATAATTTACCAAAATTGAGAATAGACTGGAACTACAAGTTCGTTCTTAAATTTATACTGATCTATACTGATGTTTTTTACAAGTTTATAGGTTATAGATAAATTGTCGAGTTTATCAGTGAGGTTGTATTCGAATGGGAATTTTGAGATAAACTCATTAAAGTATTGGGCAACGGTGGATCCCTAAAATAAGCTTATGACTTTGTTAAAGGACCAGTCCAGTAAGTTACAACCATATAAAAAAAATGATATATTCGGAAAGAGCATGAAAAATGGAGCATTTTTTACTTTTACTGCATGCTCTGAATCGTTGTAGTTTTCGAGATAATTGCGTTTGAAATTTGAATTTGTGTACAAGCTCTTCGTTGTAATACACAAACTTTTTTGAATTTTTGCGGAAAAATCGATTTTTGCATCAATCTTTTAAATTTTCATAAGATGAACATTGTAGCAATTTTTTATAGCTAAATGAGGCGAACAAAGGACACCAAAATTATTCAATTTGAACATTGTTTTGGGTTATTGAAACGAAAATTCTGATTCATGTTTTCGTTTCAATGTTCAAATTGGATAAAATTGGTGTCATTTTGTTCGTCTCATTTAGCTATAAAAATTGCTACAATGTTCATTTTATAAAAATTTAAAAAATTTCCGCAAAAATTCAAGAAAGTTTGTGTATTACAACTAAGAGCTTGTACACAAATTCAAAATTTCGAACGCAATTATCTCGAAAACTACAACGATTCAGAACATGCCGTAAAAACAAAAAATGCTCCATTTTTCATGATCTTTGTGAATATATCATTTTTTCATATGGTTTTAAATGACTGGACTGGTCCTTTAATATCCTATATAAATTACATATTCGGTTAGTTTATGTTTTAACGTATTATTTTTGACCAAATATTCTAGCCATTTGCCATGAATTGTTTTAAAAATATCATCTTGAAATTTTTCTTTAAATCCAAATGTCAAAGTGTAGTTTCTTATTCCAACAGAATCTAGCTGTACTTGAGGTAGATCATATTGATTAAATACGTGAAAAGCAATTTCGGCGTTGAATGACATATTTGTACTAAATAAAGAATATATAGCAAAAATCTTTAGTTCTTACATAGAATTAAAAGTTGTAGACTTTGGTAGTATCCCTTCCCATAAGTACACATAACATTTTCCAATCACACTTAATTCAACATAATCAAACTAAATTTATGTCACTTGTTTTTCAAAATAAGTTTACCTTAAATTTTATAACCGTCGTCCTATTATCAAGTTCCACTTTTATCGAATTTTTGTCAAATTTCACCAACTGAGCAGTTTGGTTAAATATATGGATCCAAACTTTCTTAAAAGATTTATTAATAATCTTAGTTTCTGGAAATTCGGGTAATTGTATGAATTGAGGGTATTTTTCTAGCCTTTCGACAGCAGATTTAGCAGCATCGACCAAAGCATCATTACTAATTCGAAGCTGTGCACCAGGACTGAATTTTTTATAAGAAAAAATGATTCTTTTTTATAGTTACCTGTTAATTAAGCCTAAGCTTATAATTGGAAGTATAAAGAGAACGGAAAATGTAAGAAGAGAATTACTCATCGCTATACCGAATGTAAGAATTAGTTTTAATAAACATGTTTGTGCGCAGGAAAATTAATTATTAAATAAGTAATTATTAAATGATAATACAATAAAATGCTGATATGCAGTTTCTAATCAATTGCTTGTTGCTTGTTTATCATCGGTTGCTTGTCTATACAGATTCGATTTTTTTCCAAAAACGAGAAAGAGACTCTTAAATGATTCATCTTGTAACATCGAACAAACAAAACGTCGAAAATGGGGATCAATTTTATAACTTTGGTTAAATTAAAATCTGCAATCATATTCACTAGAGTTCGTCGAGCCGGTGATTTTTGACCGGCTCGGCTCATCGGCTCGACTAAAAGTAGCGGCTCGGCTCACGGCGCGGCTCGGATCAGAAAAGCTCTCCGAGCCGGTGATTTTTGACCGGCTTGGCTCATCGGCTCGACTAAAAGTAGCGGTTCGGCTCGGCTCACGGCGCAGCTCGGCTTGGAGAACTCTAATATTCACCATTACATCTAGAGAACAATACAAAAATAGAAATAAAAAATATTTCAAACAAAAAATTATAATTTTTTCTAAATAGTAAGATCAACTATTCCATGATAATTAGCTGCAAGAATTAGTACCAGCAGAAAACTGATCGAAGTTTTCTGCTGATACATCCATCTATATCGGCAGCTGTTGAGTATTCTACTAGTTGCGCTACCAAGATGTGTCTTGACGATAGAAGACTCACAAGGAAAGGTATACTGATGCAACACTCGGATGGAAATGGCTCATAAAATCTGTTTTTTCTCGCAAATACCGAGTTGCAGATTTTTGAAAAACTCGATTTCAAATCTTTTTGTTTCAACACTAAAAAGAAACTTGCAATTCAGGCAACTATAGTAATATTTTTTAAACAAATTTTGATCAAAATTAGCGAAATTTTTTAAATGCCTCTTCTTTGGCTTAGTAAATCCATTTTCTTTGATCTTGGACTTAAAAAATTCCTCAGAGCCCATATTTTAACGATAGGGTTTGTTTTTATTTTTGCTCTATAAAAAATGTTTATACAGTGATTTCTGTGAGAGACCAATTTTCTCAGGATTTTTGCTAAAAATTTATAATTGCCTGAATTGCAAGTTTTTTAGCATTGAAACGAAAAGATTGGAAATCGAATTTTTCAAAAATCCGCAACTCGGTATTTGCGAAAAACAGCATAATAATACTCGAGGTAAGCAATCTCTTTAGAGGGGTCCCAGCTCTACATGTTGAGAAAATTTTTAGCTACGGACATCTAAACCTTATAAGGCCATTAAACCCCTATGTATTGTTTTCAAGTGCTCAAACTCAATAAAATTAAATCCAAATGGCTTGAAAACTTTTTTATCAGTTAGTTCTAGCCAAGATCTAACTTATTTGCGTTGGTCAAAACCTATGGAAAAGTTGTATTGCAACTTCCCAGACTCAAAATCGGAGAAAGTGAATTCTAGAGGTGTAATTGCACTAGATCCATCCACACTGCACCTAGGCATACTTCCTTGTATTCCTCAAGAAAAAATGCTATTCTAAGATGCTTGGGGTGAAGTTTTAATTACAATTAAAAGTCACAAAAAAGGTTATTCTTGGTTACAAAAAAAGTTATATCAAAAAAGGTAAAAAAGCTTCAAGAAAAGATATTTTCCCATAATAATTATATGTCATAAATTACAATCGTTTTTCTTTCCTTTGAATTTATTAATTATTCCTCATATTTATTCTAGGTGAAATTTCTTCACTAGTCGTTTTGATCTGACAAACTTGATTTATTGTTTTTAAACGCCTATTTTCTAGCTTTATATCCGTCCATTCACAATGAGCATTGTTAGACTATTACATTTCATAAATTCCCTTGTATCGGGGGTCATTGGAACAACCCTGACGATGTTTTTATTATTTTTAATTCGAACAAAAACTGCTAAGGAAATGAAAGATTATAGTCATATTTTACTTAAATCTTCAATTGTCGACATGTTGTTGGCTTTGACTAGCACTTTTATTGATGGGGTAAGAAAAGTCGTACGGAAAAGTTCTTTTCCTTAACTTTTAAACATTTTTCTAGGACTATTCGATATTTTCGGATTTTAAAAATGAAAAATGTAAAAATCAAATGTTCACTTGAGGAAATAAAAAAATTTTAAGTGCAAATTGAAAAATCGAAGTCCGCAGATCCTGGTTACACGCCGGTACCCTAATATTGCGTTTTTACTAACAATTATAGATAATGATAGCTAAAAAATGGCCGTTATTATATGGTTTCTGGTTTGCTTTTTCAACATTCACCTATACAATTAAAGCAAAACTATTTTTTGTTACGAAAAAATGCTTTGTGGCAGAAACATGACTAAAACTTCCTTTATCGAAAATAGACCAATACCACCACAAATAATCAATGGAGTTATGAGAGAGTAGATGGACGGGGCCGTTAATCAAGTTCTGAAATAAAAATTAGACCATTGGTTTATACAATGAGAAGAATGTCTGCATTTCGATTTATTGTGTAGTTAGTGAAATTGAAAAACGATGTTGCACTCGACTATAGGTTTTTGAATATGATTATTTTAAATGTACTTAAAGGGGGGGGGTAACAATCGGAGCCGGATCTTCGAAAAATTTTTTTTTGAAAATTTTAGTAAAAAATACATTCTTAGGGGTAATTTTATGCGAGAAATCGATTTCGCGCATTTCCGAAGCATGAAAACGCTTCCTTGATCCTGATTCAGGGAATGAAGTGGGTATATTGAAGCGAAAATCAAACAATTTCAGATTTTAATTATTCATCGATATAAGATGATTGGTATAAAAAAATTTTCAAATTGGACAACTTTAAAATTGACAAATCGGGATATTCCCCTGTTTGTCATCATTTTATTGAGCTGTATTTAATAAATAATCGGTCCATTTTTTATTATTAATTCTTATTGATAACAGTTTTTTAATGAATGTTGATTAGCTTTTATGCTCACCTTATTTCAAAATTTATTTGTTATTTCTAATTTTACTTATACAAATGGGTCTTCAAAATGGGGACACCAAAGAAATCCAAGACTTTTTTCTTCAAACCAACTTAGAAAAAATCAATAAATTAAAATTTCCATGTCTAGATGGAGAATTGGGTTTCAACGAAAACGGTTTTGCAAATATTTTTGAAAACGATGAATCGGCCGAAGATTTTAATGGTAGAGATAATTTTCCATTACTGCCAAATCAAAATGGATTAAATATAGAAAATGCTTACAAGGTAACATAGCTTTTAAAAATTCGATTTGAATAAAAATTTAGGTAGAAAATGCTCCAGTTCTAATATCAAAACATCGAATTTATATTGTCATTATGGTCTTCATACTTATTTCGCTTATTATAGCCGTTGCGGTAGCGGCAGTGGAAATAATTAAATGTTCAAATAATACTCATAAATCTACTACAACTTTTCCTTTTACGACTTCTTCTCTTTCTACGACTTCTCCTCCTCTCAAGTGTCTAGAGGGTTGGACCTATTTTGAAAAGACTAATTCTTGTTATACGGTATTTTTTAAAATCTGTGAATATTAAAACATTTAGGTGAGAAGAAGTAGCATGACTTGGTATGGTGCTAATAAAACTTGTGAAAATGTGAAAGCACACCTTGTTTCGATTCATCATCAAGAAGAGGAAAATTTTGTAAAAAGTAAAAATTTCCATCAATTGATATATACGACCACATAGTGAGATATACATTCATAATTTCTAAAATTCAAAATTTTTAATTCAGAATTCAATATTTCTAAAATCACAATTCCTAAGAACGCGTGCTATTTGCTTTGCTATTTATAATATTTACTTGTAATTTGCCTGAATGTCAAGTTTTGAAATAGCAAGGATTTTGCCCTTGCTAGTGAATTAGTCCTAAAATTCCTAATTTAAAATTGTTTAAAAATTAAAACAAGTTCGTCAAGGTTTAAAAATTTTTTCAATGCACATTGAGTTTGGGAAAAGTATTTTGTTATAAAATTTTTGATACTTTTTTGTAAACTTTTAGTATTTTTATGTAAATTTCTTGTAAACTTTGAAGCTGCTAATTAAGGGAGTATTTTTTAAATTTTTCTGCAAGTATTCAAATGTAGATTAAAAGCATCAAAGTGGTTGCAAAATTGACTAAAAATGACATCAGTTTGGTAAAAAAGTGACTCAAGTGCATGTTTTGCATCACACTTTTATTAATCTTATACTGAACCTAAGCTTGAATAATTTTGTTATCATGGGCTGTTCAGGCAATTGCAATGCAGCTCATTACTATTAGGAGTGTAACGAGTAACTTGAGCTCAAATTCGATGTTTTTTACAAATTCGAATTCAATAGTTTCTAAACACACAACTCGAAACTTCGAATTTTTAGGAATTTGGCTTTTAGGAATTGCGAATTAGGAAATTTGATTGTTAGGAATTTTGAATGAATACCCATAGTGATGCTGACTAGATTTTATCATAAAGCTATTGTTCAATCCGATGGTTATACATTAACAAACGGGCCCCAAAACTTTGATCTCATGATTTATGTTGAGAAAATATTCCTTTCTACCTTTTGAGATACACCTATAAAATTTTAGATAAGCTTATAAGAATTGAGATAAATTTATAAAGTTTGAGATCATCCATACAAAAATCACACATTCGACGCATTTTTTCTCTCGATGTGTTGACTTTTTCAGATCGCAAGACCTCAAAATTTGATTTTTTATGATCGATACTCATAATTTGGGGTAGTTTGGGAGAAGTTTGCTAATGTATGCCAATGGCGGTGGCATTCCTGCATGATAGTATACAAATTTCAACTCATATTTTTAGATCTGTCCGGAAACTTTTCAATTATTCCCATTGGTTTGCATACTTATGCCTCGTCGCATCACTTCATTGATAGTTATAAATGGACTGATGGTTCTACTGTAAACTACAGTAATTGGGCCGATGATCAACCACCTGGTGATAAGCACACACATTGTGTATTTATATACAAAGGAAAATGGAATACCAATATACTGTGTACCCTATCGGACGATATTGTTTATGTTTGTAAAAAACCTGTTAGTTAATAAATTTTTATCGATTAATTATAGTTATAGACAAATATGTAATAAGGCACATAAACTTTTTTTTCGAAAATAATTATTTACTGGAATAAAAGTCATTTCTCTATAAAATAATACAAAGGAGATCTTTTTACTAAAGGGGGTACCGTTTAGAGCCCTATCTCCGAAAAAATTTTTTTAAATTTCTGCAGGAAAGATCCCTATAGGGGTAATTTTGTGCGAGAAATCGATTGGCGCAAGGGCCGAGTTCCGAAAAAAATTTCATGATCCCCTATCGGGGAAGTGGTGAAAAAATGTAACATGTTTTAAACAACAACTTTTGTGATGGTGTATAGCAAGTTGTTTTGAAATTGTTTTAGAAAGATCCAAATATTTAGCAAGATTTTAAAACATGTTACATGTTTTCATGACGCAAAACATGTAACATGTTTCAAAATCTTGCTAAATATTTCGATCTTTCTAAAACAATTTCAAAACAACTTGATATACACCATCACAAATTTGTTGTTTAGGCCAAGATCTACAAAATGAGCTATATCAGGTATTAAGGCTTACATGGCTTGATATGAATCGGTGATATGCCAAATTTGGCTCATATTACCAAGAAATTCGATAACGTTGTCCCTCTCGCAAGGTGCAACGTTATCGAAGCTTGACTTTATTTATTCATATTATCACGTAACACATTATTTTTTCTCGTGTTGACTTCTATTGGATTATTCATTTTCTTCAATTTGGATGCAAACAGTAAAGAACATAGACATCCAACAATGGCAGTTAGACACATGCTATATGGTCCCAGATATAGATTTATTTTAATGCCAAAAATCTATAAATTGGGATTATTTATATGCCTTTTCTGGACTACTACTGTGCTGTTCTGTCGCGATTTTTCGAAATATGTGAATTTAAGGCGATTTTTTGAAAAATGCGAGTTTCAGGCTATTTTTCAAAATATGCGAATTTCCCTTTCATCCCGTCCCTCCTTATCCTATCCTGTCAATCTATTGTTTTTTCTTACCGCGATCGAAGAGCCCACAATATAGGGTAGAAAGTTAAAGATAAATTCTAGACCAATAGTATAGATAAAAAGGGTGTTATCCTAAATTTTATCAATTGTACAGGGTGACGAGAAATTACGCGCACATTTTTAAAATTTGAATACAAAAACAAAATTTTCTACCAAAACAGTTCAAACACAAAAAACAATATTTCACAACAACAATCCTTATTCGAAATGTCCCCCGCCCCTTCACTGCGACCACTGAGTCCAGCCGCCTCATCCAATCGCCTATAGCTCTGTTCCATTTTCTTCATCTTTCTGATCTCAACCAAGTAACATGTAGCCAGCCGAAACTAATCGCTCTGAATTTCCATAATTCAAAACTTAATTTTCTTAAAAGTTATGTTGATGATTGAGGTAGAAATTGAAAAAAAGTCGAAGAAAATGTTGACTAATCAAAAAACGAAAAATATGCGCGTAGTTTCTTGTCACGTTGTACTTAAAAATAGTTTTTATCCCCAAAAAATCTTTTCTTAACCATGAGAAACAACTCTCTGTTTCACTCAAATATCCAATTGCTCTTACAATTCTTCTTTGAGACTTTGTTGAACTAGTGGAAATTTTCAGATTTTCTGTTGTTTTGTTATACTTTTTCAATAGGTAACCAAAATATATACTCGACGTTATTATCAAAGCTGAATAAATGAGCTTCATGAATGTATAAACATAATTCTCTATCACAGTAAAAATGCATGCAATATACCAGCAAGCTAAAAGTATATAGAGGAAGAGGGACTATAAGAATTTCTTGCGATTTTAGGAGTCCTAAATTCATGATTTTTTGAGCCCCTAAAACTCAGATATCCTTAAAATTTAGGCAACAACCTTGGAATCCATATTTTCCTAAATTACTTAAAATTCCTAATATCTAGATTTTTTGAGAAATCCCATAGAACCTTCCTTACTCGTGCTTGAAGCCAAAGTTGAATAGCCTAGACTAAAAGGAATTACATTCGCTAACGAGCTAAGAATCATAATAACGATGGTAAGCCTAAGTAAGAAAGCTTTCATAGGTGTTGAATATTTTACACCGAGCTTGAGAATCAAGCAGCGTTCAATTGTTAGAAACAAAACAACCACTTGATCAGCAGCCAGAAAGGCTAGCCCCGAGAGGGTAGTCCAAAATATTAGATAGCCATTATATTCATTTTCTAAAAGAAGGGTATAATTTTGAAGGTTATTTTAGGATCCCTGATTCGAAGTGCTGATTTTTGGACCCTAATTCATAGAGCTGATTCTAAGGACCTAATTATGAAGGCCGATTTTAGGACCCTAATTAGAAGGGCAAATTTAGAAGTGATAATATTTCAGAGGGCTGATTTTAGGGGCATAATTCAGAAAGCTAATTCTAAGGATCTAATTCTTAGGGCTATTTTAGGACACTAATTATGAGGGGAAGATTTTTAGCGAGTAATTCATAGGAGTAATTTTTGGCCCTAAAAAATCTTCTATTTTTGTTGCCTAAGGATGTTAACAATATTGCCTGAAAATCAACCATTCTCAATTTATCCCCCCATCCTACCTGGCCTCCACATAAAGACCATATAAACAGCATTAAAAAATAGCAAGAAATTATAGCAAAAACTATTTATTATATAAACACCTAGTATTTGTGACAATCTCTGACGTTCAGGTAATTTTCTAGTTTTATATAAGAGTTTCAATGTAATCGTCCATTTATAAATAGAAATGATTAAAGAACAGAATATTATGATGTAAAATCCTAAGGATAAATAGGGGATATATGCCAAATATATCATTCGTCAGAATTTTAGAGAAAAAACAGTTTTGTGACTTTGATAATTGGGACTTACTTTTTTGTGATCAAGATCGAAATGTTAACTGGTGTGAAAAATGCTATAACAAATTTTAACTACCAAGAAAGGCGTGAAATCATGTGGATTTCTACACGATTTCACAAAGAGTAATTTTTTTAAGAATTCCTTGATTAGTTGATTTCCCAGTCATGCGACTGTTCTAAAGCACAAAGAAAAATAATTAAAGAGACGGTGCGCGCAAGAACAATTTTAAGAACAACTTTTCGCTTCAATAATCATGTTTTATTGAAAATCAGACAACAAATCTCAAAAAAGTTTTTTTAATTATAAGGGAGACCTCCTCATTTTTCAGATTGCCCTTTCAATAAAAAATTACTATGATTGTTCTTATGCTTATGTTTGAAATTTGGATGCTTGACATATTGGTCCGTGCATGGCTTTATGTGAAAAATGTAGTGGAATACAATAACAGTCTGGGAAAAATAACTGCTTAAATTTTACGTTTTGCTCATTTAAATAAATATATTAAAGGGGAGTAAGAATTAGGGAATAATCTCTGAAAAAATTTTTGTGCCAAAACAGCCTATATAGGGGTAAAATCATGCGAAAAATCGATTGCGTGCATTCCCGAAGCATGAAAATGCTTTCTTGACTCTGATTTAGGGAAAATATCGTCTTTTTTTTCGTCAAAGATTTTTTTCTTCTATAAAATTTTTCTGATTGAATCAGGAATTAAAAGAAGAATTGTTTATTGAAACGAAAAAAATTNTTGAGAGAAATTCAAAAATTCTAATATAGTTTGTAGTTCGTATTCAGAGATTAAAAAATTCTTTCAAAGAATTTAAATTTTTTTCGTTTCAATAAACAATTCTTATTTTAATTCCTGATTCAATCGGAAAAATTTTATAAAAGAAAAAAATCTTTGACGAAAAAAAAGACTATATACTTTAAGATTGTTGGAGTTTCAAAAAATTTTGAGACACTTTTTTTCTACGTCCCCTTTCTATTGGGCAAAAGTCGAATCTTACAGATAGGGTGTCTTAAATTTCTTTCAAAGAATTTAAATTTTGTTTCGTTTCAATAAACAATTCTTCTTTTAATTCCTGATTCAATCAGAAAAATTTTATAGAAGAAAAAAAATCTTTGACGAAAAAAAAGACTATATAGATTTTTTCGACCTTTTTATGAAAAAGAAAAACTTTTTATTTATAATTATGAGGAATTTGCATATAGTAAAAGGTCGAAAAATCTATATTTTCTCTGAATCAAGGTCAAGGAAGCATTTTCACGCTTCAGGAATGCGCGCAATCGATTTTCGCATGATTTTACCTCCTATATTATGTTTGTAAAAAACCTGCTAATTAATAAATTTTTATTGATTAATTATAGTTATAGACGAAAATGTAATAAAGCACATAAACTTTTTTTCGAAAATAATTTTTTACTAGAATAAAAGTCATTTCTCTATAAAATAATACAAAGGAGATCTCTTTATTAAAGGGGGTGCCATTTAGAGCCCTATCTCCGAAAGAAATTTGTTTTTCAAATTTTTGCAGGAAAGATCCCTATAGGGGTAATTTTGTGCGAGAAATTGATTGGCGCAAGGGCCGAGTTCCGAAAAAATTTTCATGACCCCCTATCGGGGCAGTGGTGAATTCCCAAATTAAACTAAATTTCAGTTTAAGAAAACAATTGGATTTGGAGCAACTTGATTAGTTGAAGTGAAAAGTTTCTTGAAACAATCAAATAGGAAATATAGTTTAGTTTTTTTAAATATTAACAAAATAAAGTACCGAATGCTTTCTCTATAGCCAGAAATGAATAACAAAATGCATAAATAATCGATGAAAATTTTGATTTGAATGAAGCTATGATGAATTAGTGCATATTTGCCAATTTTTGGAAAAAATAATGTCCCCAAAATTACGAACGGGGTTTCGAACTTTCCCATAGAGAAATAACCAATAAAATTCAAAAAAAAATAAAGAATTGACAGGAGAGACTGGAAAAGAAGTGCAAAAGAGGTACTTAGTCGCGATAGAGTTTTTGAACGATCTTGTTGGGATAAATGCTTAAACGAGCGCTGGATAAGTTTCAGTGTAAAAGAAGCAGATAAAACAAAACCAATTACTGATACAAAAATTAATAGGGAAGGAAAATATAAAATCATTACATTTGCCGCTATGTTTAAAGATTTTAAATCATTATCGCTCTGGGAGACAATGGAGCTGTTATAGACAGGCCAATACAAAAAGTTAAGGAAATAATTTTCGGGGACCTGGTAACTAAGATAGAGTAAAGCACTCAAAAAATCCCATAAAAGTATGACTAAAATAATTCTTTTTAGCGTAAAAAACTTGGCATAGAACACTGGGAAGATTATGGCTGCAAAACGTGTTAGAGAAAATAGTGCTAATGCACAGGGGCTGAAGAAAAAGAAGCCCTGGAAAAAATACGTTAACGAATTTCTCCAGGAGAGTGTGTTTATCGTTTTCCCTTCTATGACAACTTGCGCGTCTTGAATCCAACTAAAGCAAGTCCCAATTTCTTCATATTCAGCCTTGTCGTTGTTCATATTGATTCGGTTGCAAAAGGTTAAATAGAACATAAAGATGAGATCGAAGAAAACTTGGTTGAGAATGAGCAAATGGTAGTTTTTGAAGTCCTTCTTCCGTTTGATTCTAGCCCAAAAGGCAATAAGTATTATTAGAAGAGCCATTCCAAAGCAAATATATGTGAATCCAATAGTGTATAGAGTTTTCGGCAGACTGACTACGAAGCATAAATAATCATATGGTATAGGAGCGTTTTTCCATTTGCAACTCATAATTTTCAAAAATGGCTTTCTAAACAAAAGTGTAAGATGTTTTGGGGCCAAACCTGATCAACCACCAGGGAGCTATTTCAATTGTTGACTAGTGACTAGTGATTAGTGAAAATAACGAAAAAATTTTGTAATTAAAAAAAAATATTTTCTTCTTTTTTATTAATGCGTTACGCGAATTTGTTGAAAAATATATTGTTTTGACTAGTCTAATTTTTTTTATAGATTTTAGTCAAAATGAGTAATAGCCCTCTCCTCTGGTAAGGGTGAACGGCCGACTACACATTTTGGGATCTACCATTGTTTGCTCAGCGTCCAATGGAACTGGAATTTTTCCGACTAAATAGCTCCCCTGGTCTAATCTCAGGCACGTATCCTTGAAAAAAACTTGGTTGAGAATGAGCAAATGGTAGTTCGTTATGATTTTGTACAGTATGGAAAAATCCTTCATCACCACTTGTTATGAACTTGCCTTAAATGACAAAAATTTTTGGCTCGCAGTAGGGGGACTGAATCTGCTCGAGTGAATCCTCAGATTGTGTCACGGTCCACTAGACTATGTGGTGTAGCTCCATTATCTTTTTTAAACTAACCTCTTTAATATAATTAATCTATTGAGGTTTACAGAATCTCCTTAAACTAACAAAACCAATTGTTGTGTGCCAATTATAGTCGGAAACAAGAGGAAATAAATATCTAAATCTGGATTTCTGTTAAAATAAAGCTAAATCATTTAGGTTAAAAATTAAATTTGATGAGCTTCTAATAATGTTCTGCTATGATTAGTGAGATTTTACATTGGTTAAATATCCCACATATAGATATAAATAATTTATTTAGTCTGGCACAAATTGCGATTAATATTTCTATACAGGGTATCTCAAAGTAACGTGTCTCCTTGGTTTTTCCATTTTGGTCACAACTTTTGATAGGATGAGTCTCAAAATATGGCTGTTGTGTCATTTGAAAGCTATTTATTAAGCTCCGGAATAGAATTTGCAAATACGTCATGTCAACATTATGTCAACAGATTGATAGACTGTCAATTACGTTGATGTATTGATAGAACCCACAGTCATCTGTTGACGTTGACATCTGTCAATTACGTCAATTTCATCAATCAATTGACGAACAAATCTGTCATTACGTTGACGCATTTGCAACCTCTACTCAGGAATGACACCAAACCATTCCTTGAGACTTACGCTATCACAAGTTGTGATCAAAATAAACCTATAAGCCAAGGTGTCACATTATTTCTAGACACCCTGTATAAGTAATTAATTTAATAATGCATGTGTTTATGTTGAAATGATTTTTGGAACTATAAGTTTGCAAAACACAATATATAATTATTATAAATTGAAAAACGTCTACAACAGAGATTTTCAGAGAAAACATTTGGTCTAGTTCCATTATTATATGGGCACGATGTCAGTCGGATTTTCGTAACAAGTTAACAACCCTCCCCCTCCCGGGTTCGTTGACCTTTTTTTGGTCGCCAACAATTTTTTTTCCAACTCACAAAATTTTCGTCGCTTTTTTGGTAGAGAATTTTTTTGTGGGCTTTGATACAAATTTTCAAGTTCGAAATTTACAAAACTGCATTTATTTATAAAAACAACTTTTTTCATTAGTGCATTATACAGGGTGTTTCATATGAAACCTACCTATTTTATTTTGACATAGCTTTTTTCTGGAAAAGTATTCTGAATTTCCGACTTTTGGAAAATAACTAGCTAATTTGTCCATTATATGCATGTTTTTTGTTTTAAAAAATTTTGACTTTGGGCAAAAGGTTTTTGCCCGAGCTGGGATTTGAACCCGCCCCTTTATGATCAAAAAGCGAGAGCCATACCACTCGACTATGAAGGTCGAATATGAATATCGGTAAAATTTCCCGACGAGACGACCTTCATATAGCTTGTTTCAAATTTTAGCTTAAATTTTCGCTAGGAATTATAAAATCGCAGGCAAAGCGAAAATTTGACTGAAATAATGTTTCAGAATGTGATCCCAACAAGCGAAAGAATAAAAACCATGTTTTGGAAAAATTTGTACCGCGAAGCAAAGCAAAGAAGAGGGGATATAAGATAGGTTAGGGAAGTGCGTGGAGATCAAGGCATAACAAAAAAAAGTTTGGCAGGTATACAGTAGCACAATTGTATAACTGTACAGTTACACAGTTACAATTGTATTATAGAGAGCAGGACAGGACAAAAGAGCACGATGAAGACCAGTGTTAAGAGTAGAAAATATAGGCTTACAAAAAAGCAAATTATGAATTTAGTAGATTGATACCCCAAAAACAATTCCAAAAAAAGATACGATATTCCTATAGGGACATCGGCTCTCCACACGTGTACAAACACCCCCCCCCCCGAAAATTTTGACTTTCTGCGGGCGGGAAAACACATAAGGAGGGCCAAGGTGATTTTTTTTCAATTTTTTCAAAAATCACCTTGGTTCCCCCTATGTTTTTTTCGAAAATTTTCCAAAAATCACTTTGGTCCCCTTATGTTTATTCGCGCCAATAGGCGAGAAAATTTTATTTTTGAAAAATACTTTTAAAAATTACGATTTCGGGCTGCGGGATAAATGGCTTTTTTGTGGCTCGAGCTGCGGGCGAAATGGGTTTACCCGCAAAAATTTGCGGGCGGCCCCGTCATCGAAATTCGGGGGGGGGGGGATTTGTCCATGTGGTCCCCACTCCTTATGTTTATTCGCGCCTAAGGCGCGAAAATTTTTTTTTGAAAAACTTTTTTAAGCTAAAA
>OZJO01003315.1:0-17493 GCA_900406225.1 Acrobeloides nanus | reverse complement strand
TACGAATTAGTACTAATTAGCACTAATTCTGATTTTCCCGCCAATACGACCACGCAGGGATGCATCAAAAAGCTATATAAAGTCGAAATTTTTCGAATATAGAAAAAGTGTAGTTTTTTTTTGCGCCACCCTGTATTGTTTGAGGAAGATTGTGATTGGTGATGCTTCTTCAAATCAGTTTTTGAATTTTTTCAAAATTTTATTTGGCTGCCGCTGTTTACTTGGCTCAATTTTTGAGTTTAAGTATACAGAGCTTTTAAAACAAAATTAAGCCGCAGCCGTCTTTAATTTTTGTAGAGTGCCTTTATTTGCTTTTTGTATTCATCTATAAACAAACTCTATTTCCTGAACTCTGATACATTTCAGGATTTGCGATTAGTTGAGCGCCAATCGTGTCAATAAACACGATTTTAATGAAGATCATTGAAATTCGGGCACACACGTCCAAGACAGTTAGCGTTGGTTATTGTTGCCTGATTTTCAATAAAATCGTGTTTGTTGAAACGATTGATGATGTTGAAACGACTCCCGGTCAGTCTCCAGCAGATTTGAGATTTGAAAATTAGTAGTCTTAATTATAAGTGTAGTTAATAGTAGTAGTTTGTAGTTAGCAGCAGTAGTTTGTAGCTGTAGTTAATAGTTGTAGTTATAGTTTGTAGCTGTAGTTTGTAGTTATCAGTAGTAGTTTGTAGCTGTAGTTAGTAGTTAGTATCTCTATCTCTCCAGCAGACTTGAGATTTGAAAATTAGTAGTCTTAATTATAAGAAAATAGTTTGATAAGGATTTTCTTCCGCCCTGAATTTTTCATATATAAAAACTGATGTTCAACAAAGTTGTTCCATATGATCTCAGGAATTCACTCGCCCCAAAAGGATCGATAAATTTTGAATTTTCTAATGACCGATAATTTCGTTTCAATAACTAAATTTGTTATTGATTCAGGAACATTTATTGCATAAACTTTGAGGCACTCTAGAACTGTCCAATTAAAAAGTTGGCACATAATTCCTTCACTTTTGACATGAACTTGGGGTACTTTACAATACGACATAGCCAGTTTTTTTTGAAACGCGATTGGACAGTTACCAACAGTCCCTTGTTAGTTTTTACTCAAATACATTTAAGTTTAGCTTCTCACAAAATGGATATGTTAATGAACATGCCGGGAAATGACAATAGTTCAAATATGAATGACATGAACATGAAGCACCATATGTGGATGTGGTTTCATACCTCGATTGGCGATACAGTGCTTTTTGATTTCTGGACTGTGAACTCGGTCGGAGGTGAGTAAGGCTGCGCGCTAACCGTCTCGGACAGGCGGTCGAGACGCTAAACATCTCGAATTCGTCTCGAGCTCGTTTGAATTAGTCGTAGTATTGACACGAAAACACTGAATTTTACATTTGTTTAAAAATACGTTTAATTATTGGGTGTATTAAAAAAACGAAGACGGAATTCTTTATAGCTCGACGAGACGAACAAAACGATACCAAATTTACCTAATTTGATCATTGTTTTGGGTTATTGAAACGAAAACCCTGAGTCAGAGTTTTCGTTTCAATAACCCAAAACAATGATCAAATTGGATCAATTTGGTGTCGTTTTGTTCGTCTCGTCGAGCTATAAAGAATTCTGTCTTCGATTTTAAAATAATTAAGCATTTTTTTCGAACGACCCAATAAAAAATGTTGGATTTCCAAATTTTCTGTACGAAACGCAAGATTAGCACAAAAATCATGATACCTATTTTAAAAAAATGAGAAAGGATAAGTGACTGGACACCGGCCAACACAATGTTTGTTTTTCAAACCGGTTAAAAATGCAAACAAATCCAGCTTTGCGTGCACTACATTGACCGTTATATTTTTTCTAATTTAAAAATAATCGATTCATAGGTCGGCAAGGTGGGGGGGGACCCCAAATGAGGTGGTCCCTCCTCAATTTTAGGTTCATGAGTGAGTGGGTCGGGGGAGGCTCTCCCCTTGCCGACCTATGAATCGATTACAGGGTGTTCCTAAACTTCTTGTACGCCCTAATAAGAAAGGATAAGAGTAACTGGACTGTGTTCAGTCACTTATCCTTTCTTAGAGTGTATACGAAATTTCATGAGAATTTTCTTATGACAGAAAACTTTTAGTAGTAGCTGTTGTAGTTAGTAGTTGTTGTAGTTTGTAGTAGTTGTAGTTTATATTTGTTGTTGTTGTAGTTTGTATTTGTTATTGTTTGTAGTAGTTGTAGTTTGTATTTGTTGTTGTAGTTTGTAATTGTCGTGATCCCACGAACAACTTTGTAGAACATCACTTTTTGTGAAAAGTTTTCTGTCATGAAGAAAATTCTCATGAAATTCATTAGGATATACACGAACTTTAGGGACACCGGACACCCTGTACTTTTAGGCATGATCCTCAGTTGTGCTCTGGTTTTCTTGATGGGTGTGTGTTTTGAAGGAATTAAATTTTTACGTTGGCGAGTTGAAGTTAGCAAGGCTTTGACACCACCCACATCCATGACAATGTATGCCACGATAGAAATTAATTCGGCGCCCACGTCAATGTGAGGGCCAGGAAATTGGGTTTCTAGCCAGGAAATCTCACTCGGTGCAACACCCAGTGACACAACTAGGGAGAGGAGGGAAAGCTTCCCCCGGATTTTTTGACGCACCAACAAAGATTTTAATTTTTTTCCAAAAAATTATACAATTTAAAGGACCAGTCTACTTTTGGTGCCATGTGAAAGAGCACAAAATTTGGAACATTTTTTGCTTTTATGGCACTACTTGAAAATCTAACGGTAAAAAGTTATGAGCGAAACAAACAAATTTTCAAACGAGTTTGAATATTGAAACGAAGAGCCTGCACGCGAAATTAATTTATGAATTTGTTTAAATATACAAAATTATTAGGTTTGTTTAAAAAACGAAAGACGGCATTTTTTATAGCTCAACAAGACGAACAAAATGGCACCAAAATTATCCAATTTGAACATTGTTTTGGGTTATTGAAACGAAAACATGAATCAGGATTTTCGTTTCAATAACCCAAAACAATTATCAAATTGAATAATTTTGGTGTCATTTTGTTCGTCTTGTTGAGCTATAAAAAATACCGTCTTTCGTTTTTTAAACAAATCTAATAATTTTTATATTTTAAGCAAATTCATAAATTAATTTCAGGTGCAGGCTCTTCGTTTCAATGTTCAAACTCGTTTGAAAATTTTTTTGTTTCGCTCATAACTTTTTACCGTTAGATTTTCAAGTAGTGCCATAAAAGCAAAAAATGCTCCAAATTTTGTGCTCTTTCACATGGCACCAAAAGTGGACTGGTCCTTTAAGTTTAGGCTTGGGCTTAGACTTAAGCTCAGGCCTAAGCCCAAGCCCATGCCTACTGATCCTTTAAGTCTTTCCCAAAAAGGAATAAGAAAAATTTTCATTCAAACACTCATAAAAATATTAACTTTTTACATATAATATATAATTTTGGTTTTGTAGGCGCTATGTGGATAAGCTTCGCTCGTCGCATCATCTGATTCAAACTTTCTTGTTTGGCATACAAATCGTCGTTAGTTATCTTCTCATGCTTGTCTTCATGACATTTTCCATCTGGCTAGGTTTGGCTGTCAGCCTGGGTACTGCTGTTGGCTATTATCTATTTGGCACTCGACACGAAACGGATGTGTGTAGGACCAGAAATACCCATTCACAATCAACCGATGCCCATTCGTGTTGTGGATAAATATTTTTATTCATACTGTATATAAAAATAATCGGAATTTGGGCGATTTTTTCATATTTTTTTCGTCTCGAAAATTTTTTCAAAACACTCATTTCCCTGAATCAGTGAAGCTTCCTTGATTCAGGGAAATGAGTGTTTTGTATTGAAGCGAAAATTGAAATTTTTTCGGTTTTCTACCTCAAAATGATCCTATTAGGGCTAATTTTATGCGAGGAATCATTGCGCGCATTTTCGAAGCTTAAAAATGCTTTTCTGATTCAGGGAAATGAGTGTTTTGTATTGAAGCGAAAATTGAAATTTTTTCGGTTTTCTGCTTTCAGGGGCTAATTTTATTGATTGCGCGCATTTTCGAAGCTTGAAAATGCTTTTCTGATCCTGATTCAGGGAATCTGGATGTGAAAAAACATGAAAAAATCGCCCAAATTCCGATTTTGTTATACACCCTCTATTACATTAAATTATCATTGATTAGCTTTTCTTGTTTCCAAATGGATTATTAAATCCAAAATCTTTTTTAAATTTAAACAATTTGGTTATAGAAATTTTCAAGGAAAAGAAGGCCAAGATGGATATGCCGATGATGAAGATGTACTTTCATTTTCGTATAAAAGAATATATTTTGTTTAAAGAATGGCTTCCTAATTCAACTACAGGTAAACAAAAAAGGACCTTTCCTTTAATGTTAAGCTTAGGCCTAGGCTTGGGCTTAAGCTTAGACTTAAAGGACCATTCCACTTTTGGAAATTTGATGCCATGTGAAAGAGCACAAAATATGGAGCATTTTTTGCTTTTACGACACTACTTGAAAATCTAACCGTAAAAAGTTATGAGTGAAACAAAAAAATTTTCAAATGAGTTTGAACATTGAAATGAAAAGCTTGATTGGTTATTGAAACGATTTAATAAAATATTATAAAATTCAAAATCCTTATACATTTAGAAAAAAATAAATACAGCATTTTTTATAACTCGCCAAGACGAATCAAATGACAATAAAATTATTGAATTTGAACAATGTTTTGGGTTATTGAAACGAAAACATGAAATCAGGGTTTTCGTTTCAATAACTCAAAACATTGTGCAAATTTAATAATTTTGGTGTCCTTTTATTCGTCTCGGCGAGTTATAAAACAAATGCTGTATTTATGTTTTTCTAAATGTTCAAGGAATTTGAATTATTTTCTTTTCAATATACAGATTTTATTGATTCAGGGAAAAAACTATCAGGTACATGTTTTCGTTGTAATACACAAAAGTTCAAAAATCACCAATTTCATACGCAATTATCTCAAAAACAACAACGATTCAGAATTTATCGTAAAAACAAAAAATGCTCCATTTTTTATGAACTTTCTGAATATCAACAAAAAATGGCAGCTTTTTTCCAACCGGACTGCTCTTTTGGTTTTATAATTTTTCATGATTTGCTAAAATAAAAATTTCGACCCTGGTGGGATTGAACCGCGCCAATAACAGTAATAGCCAGCGTCATAGCCATTAGGCCATGCATAACTAGCCATTTAGGCCGTTAGAATCAGGGAAGCATTTTCACGTTTCGAAGCGATTTCTCGCATAGAAAACCCCCGGATATCCTGTCAAAAACCGAATTTTTTCATTTTCGCATCAATACGATACCCTGAATCAGGGTCAAGGAAGCATTTTCACAAAAATTTTTTTCAAAATTCATGAAAAAAATCACGAAAATTCCACTTTTTTGGGAATATCCTGTTATATCAATTTTTGAGGATATATATTTTCTTGTATTGCTATCGTCTTTATTGCCATTGTGTACGAAAGTATTCGCTACGCTCGTGCAGTTGCCTTCAAACATGCAAAAGAAAATCAAGTACGCGTTTCTAATCAACATTGTTATAAGACAAATCCATTATAGCCATGTTGTGCTGCTGATCTAGTGCGAGGAAATGGAAATTCCACAAGCACACATCGTTCTGTTCCAGGGGCCGAGCCACCCGAATGTTATTGTGGCACGAATGACATGCAAGTAAAACATAGTATCTTCCACAATTCTACGTAAGTTTGTTGCTAGCCGGAACTTTTCATCAAATTTCCTCCGTGAGTGTTTGAATCTGTTGTACAACAGAATCATAGGTCGGCAAGGTGAGGGAGGGGACCATACCCTAAAGGACCCCCCTCCCTAAAATTTCGACTTTATGCTAGGTGGGTTCAGATAAATTTTTGGTACACGAAACGCGCCGTTAGCACTGCTAGCTACCCTCCCCCGCGAGCTGGTAGCTGCCCCCAAAACAGCTGCGCGATGCTAGGTACCCCCCTAAATTTAGGGGGGGGGGGTCTTTAGGGTATGGAGGGGACTCCCCGATGCAGTGGTTCCCATCACCTCGTTGGCTAAGATTTAAACACTGTCCTCCATCGATAAAAAAATTTTTCCAACGATTTTTTTCTTCGAAAAATTCAATTTGAAAAAAACCGTTGGTAAAAATCCCGGCAATCGGTCTAAATTCCTCCACACACAAAATTTAGATTAGCCAAGAAGAATCTTCTCAATCGCTATCACTTTCTACAAACAGCAATGTACTTTATTCAAGCGTATATGGGATATAGCCTTATGATGGTTGCAATGACATACAATGTACCGATATGTTTCAGCCTACTCTTTGGTCATGTGCTTGGTTTCCTATTTTTAGCACCGCTGTTAAGTTTTCATGAGCATGAAAAAGTGGGTGATTGTTGTAGCTAAGATTTGTTGTGATGATTATATACTTTTATATGCATCAATTTTTAGATGGTCCGTTTTAGCTAGGATGACCACATGCATTTTTAGAAATGGGGACAAAATCAAGTCAAAAAGAGGGCATTTTGATCCAAAAAACATTCCAAAAAACAGGCCTGTGTATTGAAGCGAAAAGTCGAAAAATCGCATTTTTGCGACTTTTCGCTTCAATACACAATACGCCTTCCCTGAATCAAGGAAGCGTTTTTTGGCTTCGAAAATGTCAAATTCCCCGCATGTTCTGGAAATGACTCCTAGAGGGGTCATTTCCAGAAAGAAATTTTCATGTGGGTGGCCTCCCCTCCCTATTGTTAGTAGTCCGATCTTTTAAAAAATTTTTGCCCCCACTCGGGGCATTGTGGACATCCTAGTTTTAGCCGGAGTGCAAACAAGTTGGGGCACTATAGCGCAGTGGCAATTGGTCACTTATGCATTAGCGCTCAAAAGTTCGACTACCACTTGCGTCCAATTGTTTTTAACTTTTTAGTCTTTTTGAAAAACGAAAGACGGCATTTTTTGTAACTCGCTAATACGAATAAAATGACACTGAAATGATCAAATTTGAAATTTGTCTTGGGTTGTTGAAACGAAAACCCTGATTCATGTTTTCGTTTCAATAACCCAAAACAATTATCAAATTAGGTAAATTTGGTGTCATTTTATTCGTCTTGGCGAGTTTGAAAAAAGAAAGATAGCATTTTTTATAAGACTAAGAAGTTTAAAACAATTGGACGCAAGCGGTAGTCGAACTTTTGAGCGTTAGTGCCTAAGTGACCAATTGCCACTGTGCTATGGTGCCCCACTTTTTTGCACTCTCTGGCCCAACGAACTATACAACAAATAAATAATTATCAACATTTTTCATAGAACATACTAGTCGCATTCGGGCTCGTGGAAAAACCATTAAAAGAGTATTGGAAAATGGTACATTTTCCACGGTTATCCGGCTCGTACATATAGCCAATGCATGGCAAAAGGCCGTAGTCCCTTAAACAAAGTTCTTGACAACTTGACTGGAATTGGAAGTAGCCGCCGAATTTGCCGTTTGCTGCTGAGGAAGCTAACACATTGCTGAAAACCATTCGATACCCATTTACACAGGGTGCTAAAGTGCCACATTTTTTGGTTATTAAAGGACCAGTTCAGTCGGAAAAAAAGTTGCCAAAAAAAAGTTTTTTGTGTACATTCCGAAAGTTCATGAAAAATGGAGCAATTTTTGTTTTTACAGCATGTTCTGAAGCGTTGTAGTTTTTGAGAAAATTCCGTGTGAAGTTTCGTCTGTGTATTACAACGAAAACTTTTTTTTCAAATTCCTGATTCAATAAAAAGTTGTTTATTGACGCGAAAATAATTTGAATTTCTTGCGCAAGTAAGAAAAAGTAAGTATAGCATTTTTCTCAGCTTAATGAGACGAATAAAATGACACCAAAATTATCCATTTTGAAAATTGTTTTGGGTTATTGAAACGAAAACATGAATCCGAATTTTCGTTTCAATAACTCAAAACAATGTTCAAAATGGATAATTTTTGTGTCATTTGATTCGTCTCATTGAGCTGAGAAAAAGTGCTACAAGCGACTTTTTATGAAATTTTTAAGATCTTTGTAAAAATTGATTTTTTAAAAATAATTTTCGTTTCAGTAAACAGATCAATTCAAATGGTGTCAATCCCTTCGTTTCAATACACAAACTCGTAATTTAAACGAGTTTGTGTATTGAAACGAAGGGATTGATACCATTTGAATTGATCCGTCCTTGAGTACTCCTCCATGCAGGAAAAAATGTAAAATTCAAGGTTTTCGTGTCAATACTCCGACTAAAAAACGCCATATTTTGAGAATTCCGACTTCCGGGGGCACAAATTTTTGGCTCATCGGAAAATGAAATTTCGTGGAAAAATAAGCTATCGAATATTTATTAGAGAGTGACGTACGATGGAAGCCCGAGAATTTTCCCGCCAACACGACCACGCAGGGATGCACAGATACTGAACTAGCTGTTGATATTACAGGGTAGTCCAAAAAAATGTCGTCTGAGCGATACTTTTGATGATTTTGGATCCGGAAATTTTTTTCTAAAAATGACATTTCTAGGGGTAATTTTACACGGGGAAATCGATTGCGCGCATTCCCGGAGCTTGAAAATGCTTCCCTGATTCAGGGTAGCGTATCCACGCGAAAATGAAAAAAGTTCGGATTCTAGTCTAAAATCCGGCTAACTATGGGGTTTCTTTATATGCGAGGAATCGATTGCGCGCGTTTTCGAAGATTAAAAATCCTATTATGACCCTGATTCAGGGTAGCATATAGACTTTTTCATTTTTAGAGAAAAAAATTTCCGTCTCCCAAAATCATAAAAAAAATCGCTCAGACGACATTTTTTTGGACTACTGTGCTTCTCCAAATAGCTGAAAGCTATCGTGGTTGAATGGTAGTGCGCTTGTTTTTGAAGTCAATGGTCCCGGGTTCGAGTCCCGGCAGGAGCAAAATTTTTTTGCTTTTTTTCAAACAGTATTGTTTGAGGAAGATTGTGATTGGTGATGCTTCTCCAAATCAATTTTTGATGAATTTTTTTCAAAATTACATTTTGGTTGGTGCTGAACACTGTTTACTTTACTCAAATTTTGAGTTTGATTACACACAGAGCCTTAGAAACAAAATACCGCCGCAGACGTCTTCAGTTTTTGGAGAGTGCCTTTGTTTGCTGTTGCAATTTAATTTTTATATACAGTATGTTACAAAATTTATTCCGGACTTTTGAAAAGTCGCCAAAAGTCGAGTTTAAATCCTTTTCAGTCGCCCATGGGCTCATTCGATTGCCACGGTCACGGGATTTTTTTGCAAAAAATTTTATTGAAAAAGCTTTTAATTTCGATTTTTTAGAGAGAAAATATCAAAAATTAGCACTTTTTGTGGTGTATTGAAGCGAAAATCAAACATTTTCGGATTTTTTCGGAAAATTTTTTGCAAAAAAAAATCCCGTGACTGTGGCAATCGAATGAACCCATGGGCGACTGAAAAGGATTTAAACTCGATTTTTGGCGAATTTTTGAAAGTCCGAAATAAATTTTGTAACAAACTGGAAAACTAAAAAAAGGCTACTTTGTTTCATACGGTTTTTCAAAAAATACTGGGGTCGAAAACCCAAAAAGTGCTCATTTTTGATATTTTCTCTCTAAAAAATCGAAATTAAAAGCTTTTTCAATAAAATTTTTTGCAAAAAAAAATCCCGTGACCGTGGCAATCGAATGAGCCCATGGGCGACTGAAAAGGATTTAAACTCGACTTTTGGCGACTTTTCAAAAGTCGGGAATAAATTTTGTAACATACTGTATTCATCTATAAACTCTATTTCCTGAACTCTGTCACATTCCAGAATTTGCGATTAGTTGAGCCAATCGTGTCAATAACACGATTTTTCGAAATGACAACGCTAAGGCTGCTCGCCAGCTGATGTAAACAGCGGTTTACAACGTTAGCTGAGTCGTAAGGCACCATTTATACTATCGTCGCGACGCGACAGTCCATTTTTGTGTCGCGAGTTGGCGTTTATAGTCTGTCGCGCGATAGTACTTGGTTTGGGAAGACGTTTCTTCATCAACAAGCCTCGGTGGTGCAGAGACAAGGCAGTGGCTTAGTGGTCACAAGGTCGCGGGTTCGAATCCAGCTTAGAGCCAATTTTTTTGCCACTCGGCCTTGTGTCGCGTGGTCATCACTTGCGACATCCAGGCTGTCGCGCGACAGCAACTATAAACGACATTGGAAAAATTGTTTGCACTATGAACGTAATTGCTCTGCGACGCGTCGCGACGGAAGTATAAATCCTGCCTAATGCATTACAACTCGTTGTATTGCAGACGACTCGTAAAGCGATTTGAATTGAGCTGTGTATTAACACGAACTCAATAAAAAAATCTGACAAAAAATTTTTAGCTTGATTTTTTATTGATTTCGTGTTAATATACAGCTCAATTCAAATCGCTTTACAACGAGTCGTTTTGCAGTACACCGGTTTTGTAATGCATTACGACTCAGCTAACGTCGTCATCTCCGTATGTAATGCGACAGCTAATGTTGTAAACCGCTGTTTACATCAGTTCACGAGCAGTCTAAATCCACTACATCGTGAAAATCTTCAACACGCCCAAGACAGTTAGCGTTGCTTATTGTTGCCTTATTTTCAATAAAATCGTGCATATTGAAACGATTGATGATGATCTCCATTAATCGTTTCAATAAACATGATTTTATTGAAAAATCAGGCAACGATAACCAACGCTAACTGTCGTGGAAATACACGACGACTGTTAGCATTGGTTAGCACAGACCCTAACATGTTACAACACTCTTGCCTGATCTTGCTGAGTTCCTCAATAAATGTTGCCTGAATCAATAAAAGGGCTCTAGGAACTTCCACAACGGAACTTTCACAACGGGTTCCAAAATGACATGCGGAACTTCCACAACGGAACTTTCACAACGGGTTCCAAAATGACATGCGGAACTTCCACAACGGAACTTTCACAACGGAACTTCCACAACAAAAAAGCTTTTTTGTTGTGGAAGTTCCGTTGTGGAAGTTCCTAGAGCCAATAAAAGTCTGTTTACTGAAACGAAAATATCTGTCAGAGTTGGCACATACTTCCTTCATTTTTGACATGAACTTGGGGTACTCTACAATACGACATAGGCAGTTTTTGAAACGCGATCGGACAATTACTAACAATCTCTTGTTAGTTTTTACTCAAATACATTTAAGTTTAGCTTCTCACAAAATGGACATGTCAATGAACATGCCGGGAGGTGGATATAGTTATACGACTGACATGAAGCACAATATGTGGATGTTTTTTCATACCTCGATTGGCGAGACAGTGCTTTTTGATTTCTGGACTGTGAACTCGGTCGAAGGTGAGTAAGGCTGCGCACTAACCGTCTCAGACAGGTGGTCGAGACGCTAAACGTCTCGACCTCATTTGAATTAGTCGGAGTATTGACACGAAAACCCTGAATTTTACATTTGTTTAAAAATACGCTTAATTATTGGGTATATTTAAAAAAGAAAGATGGCATTCTTTATAGCTCGACGAGGCGAACAAAACGACACCAAATTTATCCAATTTGATAATTGTTTTGCGTTATTGAAACGAAAACTCTGATTCAGGGTTTTCGTTTCAATAACCCAAAACAATTATCAAATTGGATAAATTTGGTGTCGTTTTGTTCGCCTCGTTGAGCTATAAAGAATGCCGTTTTCAAACTGATAAAAAAATGCAAACAAGTCCAGCTTTGCGCGCACTACATTGACCGTTATAGTCGAAAATTTGTTTTTGGCTACCATGGAACTTTTTATTGAATCAGGCAACCTGTACATTGAGACGAAAAGAAACGTGGATCCGTATATAGTTTTTTATGCATCCCTGCGTGGTCGTATAACAGGAAAATAGTTAGTACTAATCCTGATTTTCCCGCCATACGACCACGCATCAAAAAAGCTATATAAGAATCCATGTTTCTTTTCGTTTCAATGTACACGTTGCTTCAATAAAAAGTTTTGTGGTAGCCCAAAAAAATTTTCGACTATATATTTTTTCTAATTTAAAAATAATCGATTCTTTGGCGCCGGACTGTTTGGGGACGGACATTTGGGGATGTGACATTTGGGGACAGACATTTGGGGACGGACTATTGGGGATGTAACATTTGGGGACGGACTTTTGGGGACGGACTTTTGGGTATGTGACATTTGGGGACGTGACATTTGGAGACGAAGAAACATATGATGAAGGCGAAATAATTTCAGAATGAAAAATATGAGACATTTAAAGCTTTCTCTATACATTTAAACCATTTCTGTATGTATAATAAAATTGTATTTAAAAAAAACCTAAATTTCGTCCCCAAATGTTACGTCCCCAAATGTCACATCCCCAAAAATCCGTCCCCAAAAGTCCGTCCCCAAATGTCACATCCCTAAAAGTCCGTCCCCAAATGTCACATCCCCCAATGTCCGTCCCCAAACAGTCCGGCGCCGATTCTTTTAGATATGATCCTCAGTTGTGCTGTGGTTTTCTTGATGGGTCTGTGTTTTGAAGGAATTAAGTTTTTACGTTGGCGAGTTGGAGTTAGCAAGGCTTTGACACCACCCACATCCATGACAATGTATGCCACGATAGAGATTTTTTCGGCGCCCAGGTCAATGTGAACGCCAGAAAATTGGGTTTTTAACAAGAAAATCTCACTAGGTGCAACAGCCAGTGGCACAACTAGGGAGAGAAAGGGGAAGATTTCCTCCAAAAATTATTGAATTTAAACAATATTTTGGGTTATCGAAACGAAAACATGAATCAGGGTTTTCGTTTCAATAACCAAAAACATTGTTCAAATTCAATAATTTTAGTGTCATTTTTATCGCGTTAGAAGTTGGTGAAATTTGAAATCTGTGTATTACAACGAAAACTTGCACCTGGATCGCGAGGAATAGCTTTTTCCCTGAACCAATAAAATCTGTATATTGAGAAGAAAATAATTCAAATTTCTTGAACATATAGAAAAAAATAAATACAGTATTTGCGAAAAAATACGTTTTTTAGCACTCCCGGGTTCTATATCTCGGTTTCTCATCGAAAAACAGGTCCAAATTCCATCAAAAATGGATTCCCCGCATCAAAAAACGGTAGGGCAAAAATTTTCAGCAAGTTTCGACCAAAGGAAAAGTTTTTGCCCCTGGCGGGATCGAACCCGCGACCTTCAGATCCATGGACCGACGCCCTAACCACTTGACCGTTGCGACCCTTTCCCCAAAAAGGAATAAGAAAAATTTTTCATTCAAACACTCATAAAAATATTAACTTTTTTACTTTTGATTTTCTAGGCGCTATGTGGATAAGCTTCGCTCTTCGCATCATCTGATTCAAACTTTCTTGTTTGGCATACAAATCGTCGTTAGTTACCTTCTCATGCTTGTCTTCATGACATTTTCAATCTGGCTAGGTTTGGCTATCAGCCTGGGCATTGCTTTTGGCTATTATCTATTTGGCACTCGACATGACTCGGACATGGTTGGCACTCGACATGACTCGGACCAGAAATACCAAGTCACAATCAACTGATGCCCATTAGTGTTGTGGATAAATATTTTTATTTATACACTGTGTATAAAAAAATTGGAATTTGGACAATTTTTTCGTGTTTTTTCGACTCGAAATTTTTTTCAAAAATGATCCTATTCGGGCTAATTTTATTCGAGGAATCGATTGCGCGCATTTACGAAGTTTGAAAATGCTTCCCTGATTCAGGGAAATAAGTGTTTTGTATTGAAGCGAAAATCGAAAATTTTTCAGTTTTCTGCCTCAAAATTATCCTTCTGAGACTAATTTTATTCGAGGAATTGATTGTGCGCATTTACGAACTTTGAAAATGCTTCCCTGATCCTGATCCAGGGAAATTGGGTGTGAAAAAACATGAAAAAATCGCCCAAATTCCGGTTTTTTTATACACCCTGTATTGCATAAAATTATCATTGATTAGCATTTCTTGTTTCCAATTGGACTATTAAATCCGAAATCTTTTTTAAATTTAAACAAGTTGGTTATAGAAATTTTCAAGGAAAAGAAGGCCAATATGGATATGCCAATGATGAAGATGTACTTCCATTTTCGTATAAACGAATATATTTTGTTTAAAGAATGGCTTCCCAATTCAAATACAGGTGAACAAAAAAGGACCATTCCTCTAATGTTAAGCTTAGGCCTAGGCTTGGGCTTAAGCTTAGACTTAAAGGACCATTCCACTTTTGGAAATTTGATGCCATGTGAAAGAGCACAAAATTTGGAGCATTTTTTGCTTTTACGGCACTACTTGAAAATCTAACCGTAAAAAGTTATGAGTGAAACAAAAAAATTTTCAAATGAGTTTGAACATTGCAACGAAAAGCTTGATCAGATTGTTTATTAAAACGATAGAATAAAACATTATAAAATTCAAAATCTTGACAGTTTGAGAAAAAAAGACTTATAATAAAGTGTTTATAACTCGCCGAAACGAATAAAATGGCACCAAAATTATTGAATTTTTAAAAATATTTTGGGTTATTGAAACGAAAACCCTGATTCATGTTTTCGTTTCAATAACCCAAAACATTTTCAAAATTCAATAATCTTGGTGCCATTTTATTTGTCTCGGCGAGTTATAAACACTTTATAAGTCTTTTTTTCCTAAACTGTCAAGATTTTCAATTTTATTTAATTCGTTTCAATAAACTATCTAATCAAGCTTTTCGTTTCAATGTTCAAACTCGTTTGAAAATTTTTTCATAGCATCAGCTCCTCAAAAGTAGACTGGTCCTTTAAGGGGATTTGGTTTACAACTTTTTATGATTCGCTAAAATAAAAATTTCGACCCTGGTGGGATTGAACCCGCACCAATAACAGTGATAGCCAGAGTCCTAGTCATTAAGATAAGGAAAGCGTTTTCACGTTTCGAAATCGATTGCTCGCATAGAAAAACCCTCAGATATCCTATCAAAAACCAAATTTGTTTTCATTTTCGCATCAATACGCTACCCTGAATCAGGGTCAAGGAAGCGTTTTCACACTTCAGGAGTGCGCGCAATCGATTCCCCCACGTCAAATTATAGGGATCAGAAAAATTTTTTTCCAAAATTCATGAAAAAATCACGAAAATTCCACTTTTTTTGGGGACACTCTGTAATATCAATTTTTGAGAATATATATTTTCTTGTATTGTTGTCGCATTGATTGCCATCATGTATGAAAGTATTCACTACGCTCGTGCAGTTGCCTTCAAACATGCAAAAGAAAATCAAGTATGCGTCTATTAATCAATATAATGATAAGACAAATCCATTATAGCCATGTTGTGCTGCTGATCTAGCGCGAGGAAATGGAAATTCCACGAGCACACATCGTTCTGTTCCAGGGGCCGAGCCACCCAAATGTGATTATAGCACGAATGACATGCAAGTGAAACATAGTATCTTCCACAATTCTCCGTAAGTTTGTTGCTAGCCGGATCTTTTCATCAAGTTTCCTCCGTGGGTGTTTGAATCTGTTGTACAATAGATTTTCTATTGTGTTATACAACAGAATGATTCTTTTGTGTTGTGTTAACACAACAGAAAATAAACTGTTTTGCACAACACAACTGAAAAACCTCTGAAAAAAATTTTGTTGCCAAAACAGCCTATATAGGGTAAAATCATGCGAAAAATCGATTGAGCGCATTTCCGAAGCGTGAAAACGCTTCCTGACCCTGAATAAGGAAATCGGAGTGTGTATTGAAGCGAAAATCCAACATGTACAATTTCCTTGAATGAGGGTCAGGGAAGCGTTTTCAAACTACGGGAATGCGCGCAATCGATTCCCCGCATGAAATTACCCCAGAAATATAATTTTGAATAAAAAATTTCAAAATTTTGATTTTCGCTTCAATACACACATCTATTTCCCTGAATCAGGGTCAAGGAAGCATTTTCACTTAGTCTAAATCCCTCCACACACACACAAAATTTAGATTAGCCAAGAAGAATCTTCTCAATCGCTACCACTTTCTGCAAACAGCAATGTACTTTATTCAAGTGTACATTTCATATAGCCTTATGATGGTTGCAATGACATACAATGTACCGATATGTTTCAGCCTACTCTTTGGTCATGTGCTTGGTTTCCTATTTTTAGCTCCGCTGTTAAGTTTTCATGAGCATGAAAAAGTGGGTGATTGTTGTAGCTAAGATTTGTTGTCGTATTGTATACTTTTATATGCATCAATTTTTAGATGGGCCCGCTTTAGCTAGGTTGACCACATACATTTTAGGAATGGGGACAAAATAAAGTTAAAAAGGGGACATTCAAAAAACACGTCCCTGATTCAGGGAAGCGTTATTTCGTTTCGAAAATGTCAAATTCGGATTCCCCCGCATGTTTTTATCCCTAGAAGGGTCATCCAGAAAAATTTTTTCACGTGGGTGGCCCCTTAAAATGGTGGCCAATTTTTTAAATTGGGGGCACTACAAGGGTGTGGCAAAAGTTCCCGTGATTTTTTAAAGACAACTTTCACGGGAAAAATCACGGGAACTTTTGCCGCACCCTGTAGACCCAAAATGGGAGCCTTTGCCCCCAATCGGGGCGATGTGGTCACCCTAATTTTAGCCGGAGTGCAAAAAAGTTGAGGCACCATAGCGCAGTGGCAATTGGTCACTTATGCATTTTGGCAAGTTATAAAAAATGATATCTTTCTTTTTTATCAAAAAGACTAAAAAGTTAAAACGCAATCGGTAGTCAAACTTTTGAGAATTAGTGCATAAGTGACCAATTGCCACTGCGCTATGGTGACCCAACTTTTTTGCACTCTCCAGCCCAACGGACTATATAACAAATAAACAATTATCAACACTTTTCATAGATAATACTAGTCGCATTGGGGCTCGTGGAAAAACCATTCAAAGCGTATTGGAAAATGGTACATTTTCCACGGTTATTCGGCTCGTACATATAGCCAATGCATGGCAAAAGGCCGTAGTCCCTTAAACAAAGTTCTTGACAACTTGACTGGAATTCGAAGTAGCCGCCGAATTTGCCACTTGCTGAGGAAGCTATCGCATTGCCGGAAACAATGCGGTACCCATTTACACAGGGTGCTAAAGTGACACATTTTTTGGTTGTTAAAGGACCAGTCCGGTCGGAAAAAAGTTGCCATTTTTGTTGATATTCCAAAAGTTCATGCAAAATGGAGCATTTTTTGTTTTTACAGCATGTTCTGAAACGTTGTAGTTTTTGAGATAATTGCGTGCGAAGTTTCATCTGTGTATTACAACAAAAACATGAACCAAAACCTCTGATTCAATCAACAGTTGTTTATTGACAAGAAAATAATTTGAATTCCTTGAGCAAGTAGGAAAAAGTAAATATAGCATTTTTCTCAGCTCAATGAGACGAATAAAATGACACAAAAATTATCCAATTTAAACATTGTTTTGGGTTATTGAAACGAA
>OZJO01003314.1:0-21830 GCA_900406225.1 Acrobeloides nanus | reverse complement strand
TATAGGTCTCGAGTTCGAATCCTGCGCAAATTTAAAGTCGTCAAAATCCCATGAAAAATTTTGCATATCTTTATTTTGGCCTCTAAACACTTTGCAGTCATTTTTAAATACTTATTCGAGCTGTATAGTAATAGTGATGAACCTAACCTTAATATACAACTCCAGCAAATATTTAATGGTCAAAAAATGATTGCAAAGTGTTTTATAGTCCAACATAGAGACATGCAAAAATTTTCATGAGATTTGGATACCTTTAAATTTGACGCGAGATTCGAACCCGAGACCTATAAGTACAAATCCCGACACACTAACCACTCGGGCATGTGAATCATTAGCGTCTTTGTACAATATATACCTCGTTTTACTCGCCTTGTTGAGCTGAGTCAAATGTAGTGACTCTTTTTTAAAATTTCGAATTTCCTCCAATTTTTGCCTAAAAAAACCGACATGCGAGAAGGATGGATCTTTTTTTACCTTTATCAGTCAACTTGGCATATTCATGACTATCTCGAAAATTCGTTAACAATTTACACAGAGAAAGACGTCCTCTGAAAGACATATCGATACAAGCCCTACAATTTAAAGAATTCAAATTTTTTTGTCAATACTCAAACTCTTACCAATATTTCTCCCCATCATGAAAAACAATACAATCCGCTACGGGGCCAACCTCTTCAGATTTTTCATATGCTTTCAAAAATTCCAATTGATAATTGAGATTTTCACGATCGTTTTTATCAGCCTGAAAAGTTTTGATCCTGATTCAGGGAGAGTTAAAATTAAAATTTTACTAGTTTGTCTGAAGTTCCACCAACTTCAGTTTCATGTTGATCAATTTGTCTCAACGCATCAGCGATGGCTAAATTTTGACTGGATTCCCACAGGTCTTCTTTGCGCTCTTTCTGAAAATTTTATTGAAACGATTTGCCTGAATTTCAGGGAAAACAATTGAAGGAAAATTTATTTATGAAGCTTTATGCGTTGTCTATGTAAGGACAACAAAATTTAGCGCTTGGGTTTCAAATTAGCTTGAGGATGGTGGGTGTCCCTCATACAAATGGGGAGGGGTATTCCCAAGAAGTGGGTAGAGAGGCCAGTAGATCCCCCCCCCCCCCCGCAAATTTTCGGAGAAGTGGACCCCCTCTATCCATCTATGGTCTCCCCCTCCCCCAAATGTAGAGGATCCCTCAAAAAATATTGTGGGGAAGGGAGGCTGCTAAAAATCCATCCATAAAAAAATAGTTCAACATTTTTTACCTTCATCCTTCCGAGCAACCCTTTCGGATAAAGCTCATAAATCGGTTTCATGCCAAGAAAATATTTTCCAGATGGATTTTTCCAATTTTCTGGGATCTGAAATTTTTTTCAAAAAATACAAAATTCTCAACTAAAAATCATACTTTCAATTTTCTACCAGTTAAACCCAAAACAAAACCATTTTCATCAGCTGATCTGATTGTGGAAGTATCCACATCTCCGGCTCCGGTCAAATCCATGCAATCCAAAATTTTCACTGCGCCTGTTGTGGTTGTCTAAAAATGGATTTGTTGGAATGAGGGAAGGGGGTTGTAAAAAATTACCTGTAGACCGGGCATGGCTGGATCGACACCAGTGTCCAAAATTGCGATAATGACATTTCTTCCATCATAATCAGGATATTTTGCCAGAAATTCTGCCTAAAATTGTATTATTTTTAAAGTTTTTACCCTACTTCTGGGNCCTGTAGACCGGGCATGGCTGGATCGACACCAGTGTCCAAAATTGCGATAATGACATTTCTTCCATCATAATCAGGATATTTTGCCAGAAATTCTGCCTAAAATTGTATTATTTTTAAAGTTTTTACCCTACTTCTGGGGGAGGATATGTTATTCTTTGTGCAACTTAGCTAGATCCTCTAGGGATGGGAGGCATGGCGCGCAAAAAACCAGGCATGGACTCGGGGGAGTGGGGTCTTCCCCACTCATCTCTCACACACCTATGAGAGATGAGTGGGGGAGGGGTACTGAATAACCTAGGCCAAGAATTAGACAAAGAATATGAAATGGAGGTATCATTCGCTTGAGTGTTTTTCTTACTTGTTGAGTCTCATGTTTTGGCATCAAATTCCCTAATGGAAAATATTGAGTTTCTAAATCACCTAATCCTTCAATATGTGCAGCCATTTGGTCAATAATATGTGTGTTCTCGTCTAAATTTTGTATTTTTGTTAAATTGAAAAAATTAAAAATTTATACCTATATTAGATTTAGTAGAATAATTAACAAAGTAGTCAAATTTAAAAGATCTGGAACAAATAAATGGTTGATAACAATTAGAAAAAATACGTAAACGTGTGCCGAAATTGCGGCAAAACAATGAAGAAATCTGGAAAATTTTGACCTTGGAGGGTAACAAATTTCTAAAAAATTATAAAAATGTGGGTAAGTGTTGTAAAGATTCGAAGAAAAAAAAATGAAATTAACACAAAAAAGTCGAAGAAAGAACCAATTTTTATGGGTACTTTGTAAAATAATCAAATTTATGACACAATCTAAAAAAATCTGGCAATAGGAAAGAATGTACCGCACAAATTGAGTCCGCACGGATTTTCCGCATGGAAACTCCGAACGGATTTTTCGCACATTTTTGGCTTGTAAAAAAACCTGAATTTCAATAAATCATGTTTATTGAAACGATAACTTTCGCCACGTTTCATGTTCGCCACGACAACTTTCGCCGGCATACGGATCGTTGTTCCCCAACTTTGCGGCCGGCGACACTTATTTCCTGACACTTGTTCCCGCGACAGATGTTTCGCGACACTTGTTCCCGCGACACTTGTTACCTAAAAAAGAAAAACGCGAGAGCCCTCCCCTAGTGGTGTAAAATTTAACTTTTTTAGCCACATTTTTAACAAGTGTCGCGAAACATCTGTCGCGGGAACAAGTGTCGTGGTGACAAATGTCAATAAATATGTGTGCGGAAACAACTGCCGGAAACAAATGTCATGAAATATATGTCGCGTAACATGTTCGCGGAACAACGGTCCGTATGCCCTTTCGCCACGTTGCCAAAAAAAACTATAACTTTCGCCACGTTCGTGTCAATATACATATTCATTGCAAATCAGTCAACTCAATTAGTCTGAAANGAAACAAATGTCATGAAATATATGTCGCGTAACATGTTCGCGGAACAACGGTCCGTATGCCCTTTCGCCACGTTGCCAAAAAAAACTATAACTTTCGCCACGTTCGTGTCAATATACATATTCATTGCAAATCAGTCAACTCAATTAGTCTGAAATTAAATGTTTATCGACACGAAAGGGGCGAAAGTTATTGTGGCGAAAGTTACATGGCGAAAGTTAGTGTGGCGAAAGTTACATGGCGAAAGTTAGTGTGGCGAGATTTGTGCGAAAGTTATAGTGCCAACGATTGGCGCGACAGCATAAAATCCACGATTCAGGATATTTCCAAAAACAAAGTTTATTTCAAAAACGAGAGCGACTCAAAATTTACTATAAAAACGAAAAATGCTTCAATTTTCATCAACTTTCGGAATATCATTAAAAAACCTTTTTTCGATATACTTTTCGATATTCAAAAGATGTGCTGAAAAAAACAGAACATCCATGTGCGAAAAATCCGTGCAGAAAATTCCGACACAAACCATGCGGTGCATTCTTCCCTATTGCCAAAAATCTCAACAAGCATCCATTTCAAATCTCAAAATCAGATTAACAAAGATCAAATTTCACAGCAAAAAATCCGTTTGTTTATTCCTTTATGAATAACACAAACACACTCCGCCTATTTTTGATTTAAATCAACTCATAGTTCGATTTATTTGTTTTCCTTCATCAAAAAGCCGGCATATTAAAGGATCATAGAACACATAATTTTTTCTTACACTCTGACCACAAAAAATTTCTTCCCTTTTCACTTTTAATTATCATCGCCATCATCGAACGAGCACAATTTTTGTCTAGAGTAGTGGAAAGTGATGCCTGCTTTCATGAAAAAAGTGCAACATAACACAGTTGAGAAAAAAATTATCAAACGGTCATAGAATGTCAATGCCGTTTGGCGCTAAATTTGAATGGGTTGTGAAGGTGATAGAGATAAGCATATTAATAAATCCAATCATTTCCTCTTGAGTCAATCCTTTTTAACTTCCGAAGGAAAAAACAGTACTGATTCATCTGTTTCATTTTAAAAATATTTTTAAAATCGATTTTTGCATAGTGCCATATTGTTGTTGAAATAAGTGATTTTTAGTGGGGTTTTTAAAAGACATGTCTTCAGAAAGGAAGATAAAATGTGTTCTTATCGGGGATAGTTCTGTTGGTAAAACTTGTATGGTGATTTCGTTTACCACGGGTAGTTTTCCACAAGAATTTATGCCTACTGTGTAAGCATTACATAAAAATATTTTTAGATTTTGATCAAAATAAAAAGACTAATTTTTAGCTAAAAATTGTTTAAAAAACAAAAATGACCCTTTTTTAAACAATAAGACTTTTCTAGGTTTGATAACTACTCTGCTCAAATGAATATTGATAATCAAGTGGTGAACTTGGGCTTATGGGATATTGCTGGCATAGTAAAATTATTTTTTATTCATTATTTTTGATAATTAGTAAAACTAGTTTAAAAATAGATCGGTCAAAACCAAATATTTGTCAAATATTTGACCGAGTACTTTTGCCGATCTCTAGTCTTAACTTTTGATAAGTAAAAACTTTAGGAAGATTTCAACCGCCTTCGCCCACTTAGTTATCCTNATATTTGACCGAGTACTTTTGCCGATCTCTAGTCTTAACTTTTGATAAGTAAAAACTTTAGGAAGATTTCAACCGCCTTCGCCCACTTAGTTATCCTAATACCGATGTTTTTGTTCTTTGCTTTTCTACTGTTCAACCGGTGTCCTTTGACAATATTAGCACTAGATGGGTCCCAGAAATCCGTAAATGCTGTCCGAATGCGCCTATTTTGCTTGTCGGTATGAATTTCTTTAATTTTCTCAGAAATATTTTCAATTTTAGGTAATAAATTGGATCTTCGAGATGATCCGGAAACTATTCGAAAATTGCAAACAAGAGGAAAGTCTCCAGTTACAAAGAGCCATGGTCAAAAATGTGCAAATCGGATCAAAGCTGTGAAATATCTCGAGTGCAGTGCACTTACCCAACATGGTTTAAGTGATGTAAGTTTTTGTGCCAAAGATTTATACATCACCATGTTTAGGTTTTTCACGAAGCTGTTCGCGCAGTGATCTCGCCAAAACCTGCCAAATCCAAGAAGAGGTGTATGATTATGTAAAAAATGCACAAGTTCTGATTCATGTTTTCGTTTCAATAACCCAAAAAATGTTCAAATTGGATAATTTTGATGTCATTTTGTTCGTCTCATTTAGCTATAAAAAATTGCTACAATGTTCATTTATGAAAATTTAAAAAATTGATGCAAAAATCGATTTTTCCGCAAAAAATTCAAAAAAGTTTGTGTATTACAACGAAGAGCTTGTGACAAATTCAAACGCAATTATCTCGAAAGCTACAACGATTCAGAACATACCGTAAAAACAAAAAATGCTTCACTTTTAATGATCTTTCCGAATATATCATTTTTTCATATGGTTGTAAATTAATGGACTGGTCTTTTAAGCTTTNGTATTACAACGAAGAGCTTGTGACAAATTCAAACGCAATTATCTCGAAAACTACAACGATTCAGAACATACCGTAAAAACAAAAAATACTTCACTTTTAATGATCTTTCCGAATATATCATTTTTTCATATGGTTGTAAATTAATGGACTGGTCTTTTAAGCTTTTTCCATAATTCTTTTTGCATTGCGTTGAGTAAGGGTTGGAAAAAAAGTTAAGAGAAGAATTTTGAAAAAAGTTTAACTACACCTTTTTATGCCGGTTTTATTGATTTGTTGATTAATAAAAAATTTCTCAAAAATCTGTTAATTTGGCGGAGGAGTAGCATTTTAAAAATTATGTTTTTTTCATCAAAATTCTGAGCTCGTGATTCCCCGAAAAACAACCTACAAGCATTTTTCAAAAAAATTTTCGCCTGCGGCGCTGATTTTTTGACTTCTCATACATTAAATTAATTTTCGTCGAAGATTGAAATTTTTTGAGCTTTTTCATCTTAAAAAAGTGTTTTTCAAAAATTATCAAACGGTCATAGAATGTCAATGCCTCTTGGCACTAAATTTGAATGGGTTATGAAAGTACTAGAGATAAGCATATCAATAAGTCCAATCATTTCCTCTTGAGTCAATCCTTTTTAACTTCCGAAGGAAAAAATAGTACTGATTCATCTGTTTCATTTTCAAAATATTTATAAGATAGATTGTTGTATAGCGCCATATTGTTTTTGAAATAAATGATTTTTAGTGAGACTTTTAAGAGACATGTCTTCAGAAAGGCAGATAAAATGTGTTCTTATCGGGGATGGTACAGTTGGTAAATCTTGTATGGTGACTACGTTTACCACAGGTAGTTTTCCACAAGAATGGGTGCCTTCTGTGTAAGCATTATATAAAAATATTTTTTAATTTTTGACTAAAACAAAAAGACTAATTTTTAATCTAACAATTGTTTAAAAAACAAAAATGAACTTTATTAAACAATAAGACTTTTCTAGGTTTGAGAACTACTCTGCTCAAATGACTGTTGATAATCAAGCGGTGAACTTGAGCTTATGGGATAGTAGTGGCTTGGTAAAATTATTTTTTTACCCATTATTTTTGATAATTGATAAAAAATAGTTTTAACTTTTAATAAGTATGGGGGCCCAAAAGTCCGTGCAAAATATTTGAAACTTTATATCTTTTTCCCCTAATCCGGTTTTTTCTTATATTAGAAGAACTTATGAGGAATTTTTTATTAATTTCAAGGTCATACGACTTATGGTTTTAGCTGTAATGAATTTTCAAAAAATGCAAACGTTCTAAAAATGCAAAAAGGGGTATATAAATTTTGACTTCTTTATATTTTTTTAGGGAAATCCGTTTTATGCGATTTTTCCCCAGTAAAATAGATGAGAGTACGAATAATTTTTTAATAATTTCAAGGTCCGATGACTTCTGGTTTTCGTCGTAATGAATTTTAATTATGGATATGCAATTTTCATCAACATGGCACTAGAACAAAGAATTAACTCAAAAATTTTAATTTTTTTGTAAAAAATTTCTCATATGCCCTTCTATTATAATGAAAAAACCGCATCTAAAACTGATTTGGGGTAAAAGATATATTAGCTTTGCAAATATTTTGACGGACTTTTGGCTCTCCCCAATAAAAACTTTAGGAAAATTACGACCGCCTTCGCACAAATGTTTATCCTAATACCGATGTTTTTGTTTTTTGTTTTTCTATTGTTCAACCGGTGNTGGCTTGGAAAATTACGACCGCCTTCGCACAAATGTTTATCCTAATACCGATGTTTTTGTTTTTTGTTTTTCTATTGTTCAACCGGTGTCCTTTGACAATATTAGCACTAAATGGGTCCCGGAAATCCGTAAATGCTGTCCGAATGCGCCTATTTTGCTTGTCGGTATGAATTTCTTTAATTTTCTCGGAAATATTTTAATTTTAGGCACAAAATTGGATCTTCGAGATGATCCGGAAACTATCCGAAATTTGCAGGCAGAAGGAAAGTCTCCAGTTACAAAAAGCCATGGTCAAGAATGTGCAAATCAGATTAAAGCCGTGAAATATCTCGAGTGCAGTGCACTTACCCAACATGGTTTAAGTGATGTAAGTTTTTGTGCCAAAGATTTATACATCACCATGTTTAGGTTTTTAACGAAGCTGTTCGCGCAGTGATCTCGCCAAAACCTACCAAATCCAAGAAGAGGTGTATGATTATGTAAAAGATGCACAAGTTCTCTTCATAAAGAAATCTCGCCTTTTATTTTTTATATGAAATCTTTAATCTTTTATAGCCACTTTTGAGATTGTTTATGTTGTCAAATTTTATATTATTGGCATTATTTAATTTTGTATGTATTTTTATGCAATTGAATATTTCGTTTCGCCTTAGCCAAGGTTTTTTAAAAGTGCCTTTCATTTTTTAGAGTCCACATAGATTCGTTACCACAAATTATTTATTCAAATCTTATTGAATCTATGTGGGCTCCAATTTTCAATACCTTCTATCATAACTTATTCATTTTTTTCGAGAATAGATGAAGGTTGACCTCTACCACATATGTTCATGATGTGGAAAAAGTCTGACCCCAAACTTCAAAAAGTTATAAAAAAAGTTACGTTTTAAAGGACCAGTCCAGTAATTTACAACCATATGAAAAAATGATATATTCGGAAAGATCATGAAAAATGGAGCATTTGTTGTTGCTACGGCATGTTCTGAATCGTTGTAGTTTTCGAGATAATTGCGTTTGAAATTTGTGTACAAGCTCTTCGTTGTAATACANTACGTTTTAAAGGACCAGTCCAGTAATTTACAACCATATGAAAAAATGATATATTCGAAAAGATCATGAAAAATGGAGCATTTGTTGTTGCTACGGCATGTTCTGAATCGTTGTAGTTTTCGAGATAATTGCGTTTGAAATTTGTGTACAAGCTCTTCGTTGTAATACATAAACTTTTTTGAATTTTTTGCGGAAAAATCGATTTTTGCATCAATCTTTTAAATTTTCATAAAATGAACATTGTAGAAATTTTTTATAGCTAAATGAGACGAATAAAATGACAGCAAAATGATCCAATTTGAACATTGTTTTGGGTTATTGAAACGAAAACATAAAATCAGGGTTTTCGTTTCAATAACCCAAAAAATGTTCAAATTGGATAATTTTGGTGTCATTTTGTTCGTTTCATTTAGCTATAAAAAATTGTTTTAGATTTCGATTAGAGCCGGATAGCCGAACTTCAAACCATTGAAACTATTTTTAAGAGTCACTCAATTTTTTTGATTTTTTGCATAAACGTTTCCCATATATAGAGCTATCTTTATGGAAAGTTTCGAGTTGTGCGCTGAACTTTTAAGAGTACTTTGGGTACTTTGACTCCGCAAGGGAACGTCAATTTTGGGGGTATTTTTGGATATTTGGCTAAGTATAAAATTATGTGAGTGTCTGGTCCAAGTGGTCTTGGCATAAAATGAAGCCCCAATCTCCAGCTACAAAATGCAAAAGACCGTTTGTCAAAAGCTAAAAGACTTAATGACTTAGAGCCGATCCAAGTTTGGTCAAAAAATGGCCATTTTCCCCAACTTCTAGAGGCCATAGCGCCAAGGGGAGAGGTCGCCGGGTCGCAAGCCCAGAACTAAAGTTGCATATTTCGATGAGTTCTATCAGAATATTCACCTAAATTTTCGTTCAGAGATGAAAAATTTTTTGTGACATCCAAAGCTCGGTTCTCTCGCGGAACCTGTTTTAATAAGTAAAAACGTTAGAAATATTTCGACCGCCTTCTCCCACTTAGTTATCCTAATGCCGATGTTTTTGTTATTTGCTTTTCTACTGTTCAACCGGCGACCTTTGACAATTTATTAAAAACTTCGCGTTGATTCATCCATTTTCTTTCTGTGACAGTTTTACGATCGATTTTTGCATAGCGTTATATTGTTTTTGAAATTATAAAATTGATTTTTAGCGAGGTTTTTAAGAATAATGTCTTCTCCATCAAGGCAGATAAAATGCGTTGTTGTTGGGGATGGTACAGTTGGTAAAACTTGTATGTTGATTTCGTATACCACGGGTAGTTTTCCAAGTGAATATGTGCCTACTACTATGTAAGCATTACATAAAAATATTTTTAAATTTTTGATCAAAACAAAAAGACTAATTTTTAGCTAACAATTGTTTAAAAAACAAAAATGAACTTTTTTTACACAATAAGGCTTTTCTAGGTTTGATAACTACTTTAACTTTTTATTACGGCCATATTTCAGGCACGTGTCAAATAAATAAGGTACAATAAAACAAAATTTAACATTCGCAATAGATCATAATCACAAACATTCATAAAACAGATTTTAAATCAAAATGGTTCAATGCATTTGAAAATGAGGAAGATGTTGGCAACATTGAGAGAGAATGTGGGAGTTTAAGGTATAATTTTGAGGTTCGAGCGAGAAAGAATTCGCTTCTAATGTTTTTGGTACTAGAAATTGGGATAATTCCCCCTTGGATTTGAACAGGTAATNAATGTGGGAGTTTAAGGTATAATTTTGAGGTTCGAGCGAGAAAGAATTCGCTTCTAATGTTTTTGGTACTAGAAATTGGGATAATTCCCCCTTGGATTTGAACAGGTAATATAAAAATCACAAAAAATAGCGCAGGAGGTTTCAGTTTGGATTTCATTGGTAAGAAGTTTATGGAAAAGAATGAGATCATTTTTGATTCGACGAAATTCAAGAGATTCCATACCAAGGATTTTTAATCTTTCCTGGTATGTGGGTACAGGTTTGTAAATATATTTAAAACATCGCAAAAATACATATCTAGTGAACCTTTTTGTACCCGTTCGATTATGAGGCTGTTTTTTTCGAAGAGGAGTTGAAAATTTGTGAGCCATAATCGAGTAGTGGTCTTACATAAACATGAAACATATTGACAAGAAATTTAAAATCACAAGATTGAATTGACTTAAACATTAAGAATAAACGAGAATTCGCCTTATTTATAGTGATTTTGAGGTGTGGACCCTACTATGCTCAAATGAATGTTGATAATCAAGTGGTGAACTTGGGCTTCTGGGATACTGCTGGCCAGGTAAAATTATTTTTTACCCATTATTTTTGATAATTGGTAAAAATAGTTTTAATTAGAGATCGGTCAAAACCAAATATTTGACCGAGTACTTTTGCCGATCTCTGGTTTTAACTTTTAATAAAAACTCTAGGAAGAGTACGACCGCCTTCGCCCACTTGGTTATCCTAATACTGATGTTTTTGTTCTTTGCTTTTCTACTGTTCAACCGGTGTCCTTTGACAATATTAGCACTAAATGGGTCCCGGAAATCCGTAAATGCTGTCCGAATGCGCCTATTTTGCTTGTCGGTATGAATTTCTTTAATTTTCTCGGAAATATTTTAATTTTAGGCACAAAATTGGATCTTCGAGATGATCCGGAAACTATCCGAAATTTGCAGGCAGAAGGAAAGTCTCCAGTTACAAAAAGCCATGGTCAAGAATGTGCAAATCAGATTAAAGACGTGAAATATCTCGAGTGCAGTGCACTTACCCAACATGGTTTAAGTGATGTAAGTTTTTGTGCCAAAGATTTATACATCACCATGTTTAGGTTTTTAACGAAGCTGTTCGCGCAGTGATCTCGCCAAAACCTGCCAAATCCAAGAAGAACTGTATGATTATGTAAAAGATGTGCAAGTTCTCTTCACAAAGAAATCTCGCCTTTTATTTTTTTCATGTGAAATCTTTAATCTTCTATAGCCACTTTTGAGATTGTTTATGGCGTCAAATTTTATGTTTTTGGCATTATTTAATTTTGGATATGTTTTTATGCAATTAATATTTCGCTTCGCCTTAGCCAAGGTTTTTTAAAAGTGCCTTTCATTTTTTACGTGTGACACGTATGATACCATTCGGCCACTTTTTTTCTTTAACATTTACGCATTTTTGTTGAAAAATTTAACTCTGTGGTTTAGTTTCAAAAATTATCAAACAATAAAAACATTACATGCAGTTCAAAAAATGATAAGGTGCGGCACCAGAGACAGACGTCTCCATTGAATCATTTTGTCAATTTTTTCTAGCAAGGTGTAATATTTTGCTAACAAAATTGAATGCATGAATTTTGTTCATTTTTAATTTTTTTATATTAGGTTGTTCGGAAACTATCGTTACAAGCTTTAATCTACTAAATCTCAAAAAATCCGTTTAATCCAAAAATCCGTTTTAGACAAAAAAAATTTTCAGCACTAGTAAAGAGTGTTTTTTCAGCCAATTTGGAGAACTTTTTGAAAATTCGAGTTTTTGATCCCCTTAGGTTTTAATTAAAGCTTGTAACGATACTTTCTGAACAACTCTATATAAAGTTTTTAGATGCCAATGAAACGCCCTACTCTAGATAAAATAAATTTCGGAAAAATCGAAGAAATACAAACTAAAAATGAATTTTATGAACGATTATCTAAAGATCCAGATTTGAACTTAATTATCTTCCCTGACGATCCTAACAATCATTACAAGTTCAACAGCAGAGATGATTTAGAAGAAAAGGAAACTATAGGGTCAGGCCGAAGCGTAGTCAAATCATGTTTACATAAGTCTTCTGGAAGAAGTATGGCTGTAAAATGTGTTAATATACCCCAGACTCGTTTTGAGCCTGAGCCAGAGCAAGTGAAAAAATTAAAAAACTTAGTAAGAGAAGTTGAAAATTTCCGAAATTTAAAAAGATCGCCAAACATTGTAGACTTTTATGGAATATGTTTATTTGATGGTCAAGCATTGATTTGTATGGAACAACTGGATTTTTCCTTAAAAGAAGTTTATCTGAAAATACATAATGAAATAAATAATGAAGCTAGGCATGATGGGTTGATGAGAGAAGATAGTGTGAGAACACTAGTTTCAGAAGAAAATTTGAATTCAGCTCAAAGTGAAGATGACAATATTGAGGAAGAAACGAAAAATGGTTGCTTCCCAGGAAAACTTTTTGGATGTCTTGCAATTTCGATGTTGGATGCTTTGGCAGATTGTAAAGCAAAGGAAATTATTCATCGTGATATTAAACCAGAGAATATACTAATAAATCGAAGGGGTTATGTAAAATTATGTGATTTTGGTGAGGCTAGGATTTTACAAGATTCTCTAGCTAGCACTTTTGCAGGTGAAGTGGTTCTTTAACAATTTCCAAAAAAATTTTTCACGGCGTTTTTTGCAAAAGTTGGACGAAATTCAAGATTTTAAAAACGAGTAATGCCATTCGATTCAGCTCAATGAGACGAGTGAAACGAGGTATATATTGTATCAACACGCTAAGGAATCACATGACCGGGTAGTTAGTGTGTAAGGATTACACTTATAGGTAGCGGGATCGACTTTTTTTTAGTCGTGCAATGACGGGGTCATGCAATCGGATCGGATTTTCGAAGACCCGCTTGTACACGTGTGCCTACAATGGATACACCCCCTTCAAAACCTTTTTAAGCTATAGGGATACCCCTTGTATGGATAACTTCACGCTGCCATAATCGGAAAATGCCTTTAGTTCCCCATGTGCAAAACTCTCGAGTACACAAAATTAGCTAATTTGGAGAACTTTTAAGAAAAGGCAAAAACTTATGGTCACCAGAGGGTATTGAACCAGTACCATCAAACTGCCTATATATGAAAAAATGTTAACAGGATAATGATCTACGACCAAAAATAGGCATATTCAAAAAATTCCATGAAAATTGAAAAACTTTAATTTCGAGCCGGGACCTATAAGTGCAATCCTTGCACACTAACCACTCGGCCATGTGATTCCTCAGTGTGTTGGTACAATATATACCTCGTTTCACTCATCTTATTGAGCTGAATGGCATTACTCGTTTTTAAAATTTCGAATTTCTTTCAATTTTGCTAAAAAAAACCGCTGTGGTTTAGGATCAATTTGCTATTGGGCACCTGAACGCTTTAATTCAAATATCGAAAAGTACGATATTCGGTCAGATATTTGGAGTCTTGGGATTACACTTGTAGAAATCGTACTCGGACATGTTCCATTTAAAGATAGCAAAGGCCGGATTCCTAATAACATTATTCTTCTTCAAAACCTCATCACAAATTTTAATACAACCCAAGTGATCAAAGAAACTTTCCCGATTGGATCATTTTCAGACGAGACTAGGAATTTTGTTACATTGTGTTTGGAATCGTTAGAAAACAGACCTAAAATAGAAAACAGACCTAAAATTCCAGGACTAAAAGAAACGGCATTTTATCAACAGTTTAGCTCATTTGGAGAAGAAAAGCGAAGAGAAACTGTTGCGAAATGGTTGAAAACGTATAATATTTAAAAGCGAATCTGCGAAAAATTTTCGCTATCTTCTTATTATTTAGCACCTTCTTATTATTTATGACTATGATATTGTTAAAAAATATTTGTTCATACATTTTATGGATTTAAAAAAAGTCAATAAAGTTAGTTAATTTCAAGCGATAAATGTACTTTTTCAAAGTTTTCATAGGTTTTTCAAAGTTGATTGGTCCTTTAAAAAACCAGTCCACTTGGAAAAAACACTATGAAAAAATTATATATTCAGAAAGTTCATGAAAAATAGAGCATTTTTTATTTTTACGACACCCTCTGAATCATTTTAGTTTTTGAGATAATTGCGTTTGAAATTTGAATATGCGTTCATGTTTTCGTTGTAATACACAAACTTTTTTGAATTCGATTTTTTAATTTTTCATAAAATGAACATTGTAGCAATTTTTTATAGCTAAACGTTGACGAAAAAAATGACACCAAAATTATCCAATTTGAACATTGTTTTGGGTTATTGAAACGAAAATTCTGATTCATGTTTTCGTTTCAATAACCCAAAACAATGTTCAAATTGGATCATTTTTGTGTCGTTTTGTTCGTCTCATTTAACTATAAAAAATTGCTACAATGCTCATTTTATGAAAGTTTAAAAAATCGATGCAAAAATCGATTTTAAAAAATCAAAAAAGTTTGTGTATTACAACGAAAACATGTTTCAAATGCAATTATCTCAAAAACTACAACGATTCAGAACATGCCATAAAAACAAAAAATGCTCTATTTTTCATGAATTTTCCGAATATATAATTTTTACATAGAGTTTTTTTCCGAGTTGAAGTTCCTTTAAGTAAATTTACCAAAGGACAAAAGAACAGAAAACGTGCTCCCCGCCTTTTCTCAGCTCTTGTTTAATAAAAAATGCACATAAGATGATGACAATTCTGGTTTGGATTGCATCTTATAGTTTGTACAGAACTAATCAAACATATAAAATTGGCCAACCACGTTTTCACCATTTAATTTTATACACTCCACAAGATGGTTCAGTACCGACTTCAATATTTTGATTTTCGTGGACTTGGTGAGCCGATAAAACTTCTTTTACATTATGCTGGTATACCATTTAAAGATGAAATGTTTGATATTGAAGGAAATTGGCTAGGATATAAGCCAAGTGAGTTTTATACATAAAAATTCAACCGCGTAAAATTTTGAGGACCAATAATGATCTCGGGAAATGAATTTTAAAATTTGCCCCTTTCCCAAGAATTTTTAAGCATCTCATAGTTCAAATTTTAAATTTTTAGAAACACCTTATGGTCATCTTCCGATACTCATAGTCGATGGAGTTCCAATTGCAGAAAGTCGTGCTATTGCTCGCTTCCTAGCTGATAGATATAGTAAATTTTATCTACTCAAATAATTCAATTCCTCCCCCCCCCTCAACTCTGCTCCATCCTATCCTAATTAATCTATATGTTTCTGGCCCACAGCACATCAAAAAGGAAACAAGTGCAGGCAAGGGTCAAAATTAAAAAAATTTCACCAATCGATTCAGCTCGCCAAAGCACTTAAAACGAATACCATTTCATGGGGTTTTGGGGGTTTGACCTACGACCGACTGGGTAATGTGCTAGGCCATCACTCATAGAGCGCGGGTTCGATCACGCATCCAAAAGTCATTTTTTTTAGGTTTTTCGATTTTTCCAAAAGTTCTTATGGAAAAATAATAGCGCCATTGTGTTCCCCGCATAAAAATGAGAATATGCAAAAATTTTCATGAACTTTAGCAACAAAATAAAAAACGACTTTTGCGTACGGGATCGAACCTGCGCCCTATGAGTGAAACCCGAGCACGTTAGCCAATCGACCATGAGTCAAACCCCTCAGCACCGCTCTGATCCACTATCAATTGTTACAGATTTACGAGGAAAATCCGATGTTGAAGCAGCCAGATTAGACTCAATTATCGACTTTTTCCTAGAATTTTATTTTGAAGTCAGACCATATGTCCTATTATTAACTGGCTTCATAACCGGAGATAAGGTACTTTCTTCTTACAATATACTCAATCTTCATTTTTTAGCAAAAACTCCAACAAGAACTTTGGGTACCCAAAACTTCCTATTCACTCCCTCTCCTAGAAAACCTTTTAAAAGAAACTAAAACTGGATTCTTCAGCAAAGATGGTGTTACATGGGTTGATTTTTTCATAGCTGAACTTAATTATACAATGAAAGGCCTGGAGCCAGAAACTTATAAGAACTATCCAGAGCTTATCAAGCATATTCATCGAGTTTATGAACTACCTCAGTTAAAAGAATATCTTGATTCAAGAAAACATTCTGTGATATAAATAGAAAGCAAAATTGATTTTTTACAGGATGTTTTTTTCGAAAAATTTCACGTTCAGTGGGATACCTAATCGATACTGGTTTCGATCACAATTGCACAGACCCGGTCCAAAATTTTTGTTTTTATGACCCACCCCCGCAGTTTGGCGACCTCTTTTTAGAAGAGGGTCCCCCGGCACCGGGGACCGATGACCTACCTTCGGTAGAATGTTACCGGGGTACGGGGTTGTGCAACTGTGGTTCCGATCGTTGTTTCGGAAAGATTTTCCTCAGAATAATTGAATTGGCACCTGTACCGGCGATAGATTTTCTTTCTAAATAAATAATACAACAAGAAAATAAGATCTATTCTCGAGATTTTTTGATATTCGAATTTCATCCATCCACGTCCAATTCATCTTCGCACTCATTTTTACCATCCCCTTCATCGGCTTTATCATTTTCTTTCACTTGGCTAGCAATTGTAGCATGCTGAACCACTCCAAAATTATAATCCCAATTCGATATCGGCATCATATACGGAAGCATTGGTGATATTGGCCAAAAAGAAGGCTGCATCCACGGTGGAAACAACATAGAAATAGGATCATAAGGCCAAAAAGGAACTATAGGCATTTCTGATGCACTAATTTCTTCATTCTTTCTAGATTCAATGTTGGCCGAATCTTGTTTGAGTAACTTTTTTGGTTGAGGCTCCTCGTTTTCTTTTGGTTCTTGTTTTGCACTTGGTAAATCCGCTTCATCCTTTCGTCTTCGTCTTTTAGAAACTTTTTGTGCCAGATTGACCGGACGAGAACATTGATTCTTGCGGTAGTAAAGATTGCAAGCACTAAAACGGAAGATTAAGTTCCAAAAGTATGGTACACGGGCTTACTTGCACTCAAGAGCACCTTCATGGTTTCTTCGCCATAATGGAGTCTGAGTTGTGCTACAAGAAACACATGAAAGAGGGGTAGAAGCCTAAAAACCAAAAATCAGTGTTTAAGACATTGATCATGCCAATTTGGGGAAGAGAGGAAATGTTTTCCGCAAAAATCGATAAAAAGACAGAAAAGGTTTGAATTTGGTAGTGTTCGATCAATCGTTTCAAAACAACTTTTTATTGAAAATCAGGGAAATAAAATAGATGTAGATGATTTTGTTACAACTTTTTCCGAGTGAACTGGTCCTTTAAAGGAGTGGTGGTACCCAAGCCCGACTCTAAAACTCATTTTTACCTCATCAAGTAGCTCCTTTTTAACAAATGTACGTCTTGTGGAACTTGTAGGTATAGCTAATGGCATGGGTGAAAATAAAACAGGCAAATTTTCTTGATATGGAAAAAGCAATGAGTTGGGCATAGGAGCCATCAAATTATCATTATTGGGCGTAGAGTAAACAGACTTGGGTTGAACCATAGACTCATTTTCAACATCCTCCTGGCTATTAGAACTTGTAGCCATCGGAGTTTTAGTTTTAGAATCTCGAGAAATGAAGTTCTTATTTTCAGACATTTTTGACTAAAACAATGGCGCCAGGATTTCTAAAATCTGCATTAAAAATTTTTTTATTTGAAACATACGTATTGGATAGCTCATATATGAGTCGATTCCTCGATTAGAAAAACCCTAGTAGGGTCGAAAATTTCGTCAAAAATCGACTTTATAGTCAAATACCAACATTGTAACATTAAGATGCAACATTGAAAAACTCCAATTTTTGAAACAGTCTGTATATTGACACGAAAACATGACTTATTCTCAAAAAGACCTATTAGATCGTATTCAGCAATCTTACCCACTATTGAAAAAAATTTCTTCGAAAACGAGCGAAAAATGACGATTTTCGATGTATTTTTGGGCCGACATTACTTATGAAACAACTCAATATTTAGTTTTTTCGGAAATTGGCCTGAAATTTTTGACTAATTTCAAAAAAGCGAAGAAATCGGTCACAGAATTTTTTCGATAAAAAATTGAGTTCAAACTCATATATGAGCTATCCGAATACGTACGTTTCAAATATAAAAGTTTTAAATGCAGATTTTAGAAATCCTGTCTACGCCACTGCTCACAAATTACAAGAACTCAAAAATAAACAAGAAAAATTTTTATGGTTAAAATCTTATCATCTTAAAAAGACAAAAACGTGTATGTATGATCATATTAAGATAGAGTAAAATGTAGAATTGCTTAGATTTTCTATCAATGAATTATTTGACTTGAGAAATAATGCCATTGATAAGCATACCTTTGAGGTATAAGCCATTTCATGTAGGATTAGTTAGAATTGATGGCATGCGTCTTCGCATCGAATGTGACATTTTCTCTATAAATAGCTCGAGGCTTTGATTAGATTTAATATCTAAATTTTTTTGCTTTTGTAATGCTGGGAATTTGAAATAAACCAGTGGCGTAGTCAGGGTTCAGTGGCATTTTTCTTACCCGGCAATATTGATGCTCAAAGTTACAAAATGTAAAAATTTTGTTACCGTCCTTAAATATGCGAATTTTGGTACGATAAAACTTGTTCATGATAATAGTGACAAATTATACTATCTATTTATTTGTATTTCAGTTTCTAGGCACTCTTTTACTTTAGGATTCGTCTCTAAAAATTGCCTGATTCAATTTCAATTGAATCAGGCAACGTTGCATGATTCAATTAATTTTTGATTTTCGAAATGATTTATCGAACATTACAAAATTCAAAAATACGCTTCAGCTGTGAACATTGTTTGTTTATCGCGCGTAAATTTTTTTGTATCTGTTTCTGTGGGCGAGACAAGGCCGACTTTGGCTAATAGTGACAAATTTGCCAACATTGTCACCTCGACAAATTTTTATTGTGCCCAAAATTCGCATNTCTGTTTCTGTGGGCGAGACAAGGCCGACTTTGGCTAATAGTGACAAATTTGCCAACATTGTCACCTCGACAAATTTTTATTGTGCCCAAAATTCGCATATTTAAGCCGGTTACAAACTTGCCACTTTTTGTGAATCACTTTGAGAATCATATCCGGTAAGTCATCCACCTTTTTTGGTTTATCATGTAATAGCGTTGACGTAACCAGACCCCTGGAGCGGGAGGGGGTGCGGTCTTGAAAAATTTCAAAAATTTACTTTGGTTCCCCATGTTTTTTTTTCGAAAATTTTGGGTAAAAACATGTGGGTGAGCCAAGACAATTTCGAGTTTAAAAATTTTCAAAAATTAATTGCTCCCCCATATTTTTTTAGCTCCGGCAGGCGCGAAAATTTTTTGCAAAACACTCATTCACTGACTAAGAGGTTTCGGAAAAAACCGCTCCATCCAGTTTTAGATATTGACGAGGGCAATCAATAGCAAAAAGAGTTATCGAAATCTGAGTCAATCTCGAGGAGTTCCAAGTTTTTGAAGTTGGGCACCCTAAAAAGTGTGGTTTTTTAGGCTAGCTCAAAAACCATGAGGGCTATAAAAATTTTTTTTCATATTCGGCATAGTCGATAACTTAGTAATTATTTCAAAATTCGGTGGTAACACTTTCTCGCAACCTATTCGCCGCCGTGGGGGCCAAAAATTCCGGCCGTTCGGGCCGGACCCATTGGTTACATCACTATGAATAGTCAACGCATTCCTTGCTACAAAAAACGACTGTCTTTTAGAAGTGGATTCGAGTAGCGCATTTGAAAATTTTAAAAATTAAAACGAAAATTTTTGTTTTGCAATTTTTGCTTTTGTGTACTTAGAATTCTTGCGTTTTAAAAATAATAAAACAAAAAATTTTTATTGGGCTTTCGTATTTAAAAAATTGTTTTTATCCAAAATTTTGGCACTAGGAACGAATTTCACTTCACGGAAACTAGATTAGCGAATCTAATTTTCGTGAAATTAGATTCGCGAATCTAGTTTCCGTAATTCGACGTCGAAAATGCGTTGCAGTTGTCAGAAATATTTCCGAGGCACTAGGAACGAATTTCAATTTACGGAAACTAGATTCGCGAATCTAATTTCACGGAAATTAGATTCGCGAATCTAGTTTCCGTGAAGTGAAATTCGTTCCTAGTGCCAAAATTTTTTAAATCCCTTTTTTTAAACTTCTTTTAGAAAAAATGGTAGACAACTCTCAAACTCAAAACTTAGCAGTTGAACCACAGAAAAAATGGTCTGGAGTACCACGTAAACAATTATTCTTTTTGTTGAAAATTAAATTCTATTTTTTAGAACCATTCCGCAGCATTGCATATGGATTTTTGTGGCTTTTTGTGCATCGCTATAGTATTAACTCAAGAAATGGCCTGTTTCGAGGTCCAAGTGCAAATAATCGATAAAAGGAAATTTGAGCAATAAAATGATTCTAGGGATATATCGAAATGTTTATTATGTAGAAATATTTTTTAAGTAAGAATAAAAGTATTTAATTTTTCTTTAATTCTACTAAAACAATTGAATTTTCTTATTTATTGAAATTGAGTTATAGATGATTTACCTAATTTTCCTATTTTTTTCAACAAAAATGTCCAAAATCTGCTATTTTTTCACCAAACATCGTAATTTTCTTAGCATTTTCTGCTTATAAACAAGCATTTTCCACACAAAAAGTTTTCGCCTGCGGCGCTGTTTTTTTTTTGACTAAAGGAGGCATTAGGACAACCGTCACAATTAAAGATTACGGTCATCCGTCACCGAAATTTATCTAAAAAATATAAAGTCTCATAAATTATCATCAAAACAAAAATTGTAGAGCATTAAATTCTGAACGTTTTTTCTTTGGTCGCTTTTTTGAAAAGATTTACCAATCGAGATATTGATCGGTGATGGATGACTGTGACGAATGAACTAAGTGACGGATGATCGTGACTGTTGTCCTAGTGCCCTAAAGGATTTCAACAAATTTGTAGTTGAAAATCGAAAAATTTTGAGCATTTTCATCTTAAAAATGAGTGTTTTAACAAATTTTTTCGCGCCTGTCTGCGAGAAAAAACATAATGGGGTACCAAGGTGATTTTTTTAAAAACGAAAAAAATTGCCTTGGTCCCCCCCCTTATGTTTTTGCTAAAAAGTTTTTTTAAAACATAAGGAAAAAACTTTGAAAAAACCCTTATGATTTTTTCAAAATTTTTTGGTGGGTCCCCCCACCGAAATTCAGCTCTTCCTACGGGCCTGCACTCTCCCCACAGCGCTATAAAATTCTTGCTTTAAAAATGATATATCAAAATAAAAATCCCGTTCCGAAATTCCAGAAACTTAATCCTGTCCCGACCTCGAGACGCAACACTACTGAGAGGGAAGGGGTACACACCACCCTAGAAAAAAGTTTACATAAAACTCGAAAAAATAATTGCACAGAAAGTTTTATTATGGTCTCTAGTTACTAAAAAACTAAACCCCACGTTCAGGGGATCGTCAATTTTCAAGGAATAGCAAAAACAAAATTGAAAAATTTCAATGAAAAACAGCATTTCCACTGAAATCAAGGGGTCCAAAAACACCTTTATTTGACTTCTTTCATCGAAATTTTGACATTTTACACCATTTTTGGCTATGGC
>OZJO01003294.1:0-11829 GCA_900406225.1 Acrobeloides nanus | reverse complement strand
CGTCATTAACCATATTTTGATGAAATAGAACGATTTTCTCGATAAACTTTCAAAAAAGCCACTAAAAATGGCATAGAGAAGAAGTTTCAGAACGCATCTCCTCCGTCAGTTTTCATCCGTTTTTGATGATCTTGGGCTAAAAAAAATCCTGAAAGCCTATTTTACAACGCTATGGATTGACTTTGTCGATTATCCTTTTCCAAAAAATAGTTTTCTTGACATCTTTGCAAACACAAAATGAGGCAAAAAGAAATGTGCACCACCCGGATTTGAACCTACGCCTTCAGAAAAATCCGCAATTCGGCATTTGCCATTGTTAGTGGCTTTTTTGAAAGTTTATCGAGAAAATCGTTCTATTTCATCAAAATATGGTTAATGAGGAATTTTTTAAGACCAAGATCACCGAATTTGACAGCGGGGCTGCGGAGCCTATACATTTTGAAATCAACAACATTTTTCAATGGAAACATTGCCTGATTTGCAATAAAGTTTGAGTATTGACACGATCATTTAAAATAACGAATTTCTTAAAAAAACGCAAACTTGGGATCTTTCAAAAAAATAACCTATACATGCTAAAGTAAAGAAGTGCCACGTTCATGTACACGTATGGTATACAGTTTTATTCAATTACCAAAATACCCGCAAATAAATACAACTTTGCTTCACACAAATATTATTTCTTTTCACCCAAGAGTTTTGAATGCGTCACTTGAACAGTTTCTTTTTCATCTTTAATCAAGCTTACAGCATGAGACAAGATCGGCTCTAAAACTTCAAAGCATTCTCGTACTGCTTTTGGACTACCCGGTAAGTTTACAATTAAACTTTTCCCAACGATTCCAGCAGCGAGGCGTGATAAAGCAGCAAATGGTGTTGCTTGTAAGCTTTTCAACATAAGAGCAGTCACGATTCCAGGGCATTCCTTTTCAATTATAGATTTCGTAGCCTCTGGAGTAATATCACGAGGTGCAAACCCGGTTCCTAAAAAAAATCAATTTTATACCATTGATAGATTTCCCCAAGAATAAATGCAAATTATTTTTGTGCAAGAATTACAACGCCATATCCATGCAAATAGCACAAAAACTGATTGAACGTTTATTTGATCATGGACACATTGATCATAAACATGTTTAAAATTTTTGAAATCTTGAATGGCGTTTAGAAAAAACTTGCACAGGCCTTTAGGGTGCGTTTAAGCATGTTGAAAAATGCTTTGACTTTTCAACAACTTTTTCAACATGCTTGAACGTCCCCTTACCAATCAAAACATACCTCCTGTGGTTAAAATAACATCTGAATCACTTATGTATGCTTTCAATAGATTGACAATTTGATCATATTCATCAGGAATAATTTCGTATCTCGAAATTTGTACCGAACCAAGTTTTGACGAATTGTTTAAAAGGTCCAATAATAAGGTTCCACTAACATCCTCTTTTCCCGTGTCGAAGGAACGAGAATCACTGATTGAAATGACTCCAACTCGCATAGCCTCTATAAAATATCGTTTTAGAAGGTTCCCGACAGCAGCTCGAAATTGGCATGTGATTCTAGCGTTTAGCGAGAAATTTTCACGTCAAAGGTAGTCATATGTTGGCAGGAAAATGCCCTATTTCGAGTTGTTGCAAGCGTTTTCACAAAAATTTTAAGTGCAATTTTTGGATTGTACTTAAAAAGATAGCCCAGAACTGTTTCATTTTTGAGCAGTTTTTCACGTGGGCCCTCTAAACCATACTAGTACCTAAAATTGTTGTGTTGAAAGAAAATATTTTAATTATTGTTTTGAACAAAATAATGTGTGTTTGGCACTTTTTACTTCAGTTATAACGAATAATAGACCTTCGAGAAAATTTACAAGACCACTGTCGAACCCATTCTAACGTAAGCCATTGAAGCGTAGTATCCTTCGTAGATCGGCAAGGGGGGAGCCTCCCCTGACCCACTCACTCATGGACCCAAAATTGAGGGGGGACCACCTCATCGGGGGTCCCCTCCCCCACCTGGCCTACCTATGGTGTCCTTCAGAACACCATCGAAAGAATCGAGAAGTTCGCTGCCAAGCTCCGTACCAACAACTTCGGCTGCATTGCTCGAGAAACTACAATGGAATCCCATCAACCAATTGCAATGGAGAAACGTTCATTGACCATGCACAAAACCATCCTGAGCCGCCGGAAACTACCCGATCAAGCCGTCATGCTGTACAAAGACAATAACCGAAAGCGTACAAGAAGAACTGGTCATGAATTGGAGCTTATCATACCAGCCACCACACTAGAAGTCGTCACAAGCAGCTCCAAAGATCTAGAACAACCTGCCAGCTGACGTTGCCACGATAGCCGACTTCATCCGATTCAAGAATTTCGTAAAAGGCCATGCACGGCGGCGTGATCGTGGGAGTAAAAGCGTATCATCTCGGAAATGGTTCGAAATGAGTTGTATAGGGAGTTTTTGGTTAGCGCTATAACAATCAATTTTTCCTTGGCGAGAACGTTTGATCCTCCCTTGTATAAATTCTGGCAAAAAATCTGATGTTTCAGTGTCAAATCTGATTTTTGAGATGCTACAAGAGGGGGGGGGGCAAAAGTCCTCGCCTAAGGGGCGGTATAGCCTCGCCTAAGGGGCAAAAAGTCCTCGCCAAGAGGGCAAAAGTCCTTACCAAAGGGGCAAAAAGTCCTCGCTTAAGAGGCAAAAGTTCTCGACAAGGAATAAATCGCCCAGGATTTTTTGTTAAATGATTTGCCGTGTATCTTCCGTTAGCAAATATTTTATTCCTTGGCGAGAACTTTTGCCTCTTAGGCGAGGACTTTTTGCCCCCTTGGCGAGGACTTTTGCCCCCCCCCTTGTAAATTTTGTCAAATTTATAAAAAAATATAATGGAAAATTAGCACTTTGCTCCTAAAATCTAATTTGTGAAGTCAACTTTTCTGATTTTGAAAAAAATTTTCTTGGCATCCCTGCATAAAACCTTGAAACAATTAAAACTAAACAAAGACCAAATATTCGCTTTAAAATTTAAAAAGTTTACTTTGTGAAACGAAAAGCTGAATTTTGTTAGTTCGGCATTTTTTAACTGCATGCGCTGGCGCCTGGCTCTTGCTTGTTGTTCGTTATTAAACCTTGCACTATTTTTTCACGTTTTGAAATTTTTGAATTCTTGTTTATAGAGGCAAAGTTATGATGATCAATTAGTTGATCATGAATCATAACTTCGTCTCAACATTTTTGAGCCTTTTTCTAAACGACTTGTTTCAGTTGTGTATAAATCAAAATGGTGATACAGTCAGCCGATGTAATGAGGCACCCATTAAAGTACCATAACTTCGAGGAATTAAAAGAGCAGGATCTATTTGAGCCAGGCACTTCTATTCGATTAAAGAATATGGATTGTAAAAGGTTCGTTTGTAGTATTCGGCTTTCGTCGGCCCACTTTTGAATAAAGTTTTACAAAAATGACTATCATAAGTATATTTTCTCGAACGGCAGCAGGGCCGGGCCGTACGAGCTCCGAAATTTTGGTGAGAATGCCCGATTTCATTTTTTTATCTTTTAGAGTTATAAATTTTATGCAAAGTGTATTTGAAAAGGCTGAATTAAACTATCGAAATGGAGAACATGAAGATGCTTTCCTTTTGTATAAAAGGGTTGCTCATATGTGTGATATGGCACGAGGCAAGCGCGATTTCCACCAAGTTGAACGATCTCCGGTATGTCTTTATAATAAGAAGGCAGGAAATGAAGTTATTTCTACTATTGTTCATTTGAAGAAAAATAATTTTACTGTGCCCTGAAGCAGAGTCAAAGAAATTTTTTCACGCTTTAAAAATGCAAAATTTGAATTTTACACATAAAATTACCCACCTACAGGGATAACTACTAATTCAAGAGATTTAGGACGGTCGTTTAATGTTTACAATGTTTGATACTTCTTTGCGAAAATTGACAGAATTGCATGATAATTTAAAAGAACGTTATGAAGAACGGAAGAACAACAACGGCACACTAACAAGGTCTTCGTCGGCTCAATCAAGAATGTCGACGGCATCGCGTAAAACTGAGGAATTAGGTTTGTTCAGAAACTTGTTTTTCAAAAATCTTTCGATTTTTTTTAGATTACGATTTTGGTATGTACATAAAGCCGAAGGAATTAATGAGATTTATTAGCACGAAGAAATCCGTTTTGGTGATCGATTACCGATCAATGAGGGAAGATGAGAATTTATGCTATCAAGATATTGCGGTTGCACAAGTGCCTATTAACGTCCTAAATCCAGGGTAAAAAAGTTTGTGGACTTCATTTTTTTATACTCTATTGATAGAGCATACAGTCAAACCTCCCCCAAAATTTTCGTTTATGATCCCCCTCCATATTTTTGCAACTTGTTGGCCAGGATGTATGGAATTGAACAACTATTATCGAGTCTTCCATAGATCCTATGCTATTCATTGTCCAAAAGGCATGATGCGTAGAAGTGAACTACCCCAAAGGTTTGACTGTAAAAAAGTGAAAAATGAAATCCCATTTTCTTGTGGAACAATATGGATATAATTTTTGTTGATGGCTCATAAAACGATCAATTTTAGATGTATCTTCGCTGGGTTAGTCAAAACGGTTCCAGTGGCTGAAAGAGGAAAACTGAATAGATTGTCAGATTACGACCTTGTTGTCCTGATGGAATCAACAAATCCACCAACGTATCGTTCGGGTGAACTCTTTGCAGAATCTCCGGCATCGATTTTAATGAACGCTCTCACCACCTACAACACGATTAGTCGGCCAAAAAGGCGCCCACTTTTCTTGGACGGTGGTTTTGATAACTGGAAGCTTCATTATCCTATGTATATATCGGCGGAAACCCAACGACGCTATTCATTCTATGACTCCAATAGCCAGTTTGCCGAGTTGCTTAATCAAATTCGATCAGAAAGTTGTTTTATAGTCGGGTTTTAATAATTAAACTATTTTTTAAGTGTTGCCTCAAGTTGAGTATCCGGATTTGTACGAAGTGAAAAAGCCAGCAGCATTTTACTTGGAAGACCAACCTTCGGATATAAAAAGATCATCATCACCAAATATACCACCAAGAAGGAATGTACCATCAAGCTCATCTGAAATGCAGAGCTATCCGCCACCTACTTCAAGTACCCTGTATCCGAAAACACCTTCGCCAAAATCTTGTAAGCTAAAATAGATTTATATAAAGTGTCGGCGAAGTGGCAAGTCGCGCAAAAGCCATCTTGAACGATGAGGGTTCGATCTCACAATTTTTTCTGCTTTGCTACTTTACAAAATTTCCGAACCCCCGAGGATCGAATTCGTTTATGATGGCTTTTGCGCAACTTGTCACTTCACCACGTAGCCGATCTAGCCATGAAACATGTAATATTGTTAATCGATTTATTTAGTCTATACCGATTCGACTTATTCGAATTCGCAAGCATGGCAACCAAGAGATGGGTATGAAGTCACGGAATTTCCAGCACAAGCATCTGCTGAGCCGAGAGTACATCATGTTCCAATCAAAGTCATAATACCTTCGGCACCTCCTTTACCAGATCGTTCCACGAAGCCTGTACGACCACCTTCTCCATTCAAAATGGTCAGATTATTATTGTTAAAGGCCGATTGACGAATTATCGCAAAAAATTTTTTGACAAACGTAAAAAATGTTCGAAACGATGAAAAAAATACTGTTTTTGAGAAAAATCGAAAAAAAAATTTGGATGTTTTTTGCCCATTTTTAAGTGTTTTTGACCTTTTACAGCAAGTTTAAATTAATAAAAACACCTAAAGAAATTTTTTTCGATTTTTCCTCAAAAACAGTTTTTTTTTCATCGTTTCGAACATTTTTTACGTTTGTCGAACAAATTTTGAAGAAAATTTTTTTGTGATAACTCCTCGTCTCAATCGACCCTCTCTCTTTAACGAAATAATGTACCCATTTTAGTCTGAGGCACGAGACCAAGCAAAAATTGATAAGCCATTACCAAGGGTTCCCTCGTTACAAGGAGGAGCAAGAAAGGACTTGTCTAATTCAAGCTCGTATGTTTTTAAAAAATATTAAATTGGCACAATGCGCAACTTTTGAGGAAAATTTGCGTGTGAAGCAAATAACTTTACCACAACTTGATTTTTCTACTTTAATGCGCTATCTTTTACTAGTGGGGGAGAAAGTTAGGCTAACACTAATTATCAATTAGTGATTTTTTGATATCACTAATTTGAATTAGTGAATCGTCGTAACGTCACAACGTCGAATTCACTCATTGTTATGATGCAAAAAGTGAGAATAATTTTTAAGGATCAACGAATTTTCGAATGTGGTCTTATATATTGTTATTCGCCTTTTTGTGGGCTATAATTTTGCTGAAGACCACTTTCGAAAATTCAATAACCCTGAAAAATAGAAGCGTGACGCATAGATGCAATTAGTGACAGTCGTGATGTGTTGTGAAATCGTCACAACTAATGCTCAAGAATCGAATTTCTGCCTAAAAATCAAATTTTGCTCAAAAATCGCATAATTTTACTCTTGAATCTAAATTAGCATAAGGCATGATCAATTTATTATAAAAGACAGTTCCCTTTATTTGCATATACAATTTCGTTTAATGATGAAATCGAAAATTTTTAGATCTCGGCCAATTGAGCGTCCACCAACGCCAGATCGAACTAAGAAATGGGCTCTCCAAAGCGAGTAAGTTAAATCCTTGTTCTAGCGCGTCGAACAACTTATTTCGCCAATTTAGGAAAAATATCAAATTGATTAAGCAAGTCTACCTGAACTGCTTCAATGATATCCAGAAGATTTCACGAACTGGGAATGTTCGATCAGGATATACGGGATTATTCAATCTTGGAAATACGTGTTTCATGAATACTACCCTTCAAGCTCTTTTCAACACGCCACAGCTGCAAGCTATTTTTACGTCAGCAGAATTTTTCAAGCACATTAATGAGTAAGTTGAACCCGACTAGGGCCTTTATTTTTGCTTTAGAAATTGTTTAACTTTTCTATTTGGGGGCTGTCCAGATATTACGTTATCAATTTTTTTGGATTTTTATACCCCATCCTCCTCAACGTTACCAAAAATGCACTAGCGTTATCAACTTTTTGTGGAGAGGGCTGACCCCCCCCCCCTTTCCAACATGATAACGTAATATCTGGATGAAGAATTGGTTTTCAAGAGGGGTAATCGATTGAATTGAATTCTGTCAAATTGTATGAAAGAATTGAATTTTAGGCTGAACACAAAAGGAACCAAAGGAGTTATTTCCGCATGCTTTTCCGCGCTTTTGGATAGTGTATGGAGTGGAAAATTCATAGCTATCCGACCAGAGCTTTTCTTGGTATGGTCTTTGTGAGATTTATTTTAATATTGAGTTCATTTAAGAACGCGTTTGCTAGCGAAGTGTGTGCAGATTTAGCCGATAAACGGCAACATGATGCTCAGGAATTCCAGATTTACCTATTAAATGCCCTGCATGAAGATACGAATAAGGTGAGTTGTGTTATATTTGAAGCGTTTGATTGATTTCTTTGGTTAATAGGTGACGAAACCAGAATCATTCGAGCAGAATTACGATGGACATGATTTGGCGACGAATGCTGAAGATTACAAAGCTCGACAAAACCGTTTTTCATCATCTCCGATCAACGATGTGTTTAATGTAGGTTAAAAAACCGTATCAGATTTCGAAATTTCTACTTTTTTTCAATCTTATTGTCATATACCCCCATCCCTTTTTCAAGGGCCAAAAGTATTGCCCCAAACTTTATTTTTCGTTGTTTTCTTGAAATTTTTAATCCAAACTATTTAAAGAATATCAGCTATGCCTAAAACTAAAAAATTGTTATGTTTTTGTTGTCATATAAAGTGTTTGGGGCAATACTTTTTGCCTTCGAAGAAAAAGGGTATATGCCAATAAGGTTAAAAAATGTGAAAATTGTTTTTTTCCTAAAATTTTCTGCACGGTGGCGGCAATAATTAGTGCCATCTCTTCATGTCTGATCGTATAGTATCTATTCTTTCCTCTTTCAGCTAAGAACAGTGTCCCAGTTATCATGTTCAATTTGCCGATCAACGAGTGTCACCTTTGAAGAGATGAACCAAATTAGTGTAGAGCTGCCGCAAGGAACTTACTATTCTCAATTGAATGAATGCTTAGCTAAACATTTCTCGGACATTGTATGTTTTTATGATTTCTTTATTTCTGATATACATTATTTAACACGGGAATACTCTTTCAAAATTCCGGTTTATTTGAGTGTTTTGGACCATGCTTTTAACAACTTCCAGCAACAATTTTTTTCAAAAAATTGTTATGAGTACAAAAAGAAAAAATTCATGTATAATTATAAGCAAAAGATTAAAAATCCGCTTTTTAGCGCGAGGCTTGGCTCAGTAGTAGTACTCTCGACTTCGAGGCCAAGAGTACAGGGTTCGAATCCTACATACGTCGAATTGATTTTGAAGGTTTAATTGATACTCATAGCACTTTTTTGTGGAAGGTGTTAAGCATGGCCCAAAATACTTAAACCAAGTGCCCTGAAATAGTCAACAAAAATTTTCACGCATTAAAAATTGGATTCTACGCATAAGATTATCCATTTATGGGTGCTTTAAAAAAATTTTTGGAGGTGCCCACGAAGTTCAATAATATAGTGAGCCAAAAAACTGTACTTTTGCGTTTTTTGGCGAAAAATGTTCAAAAATCGCATGAAAATACCCCCTATAGGTGATTTTCGAAAAAAATTTGAAAATTATTCACCATAAAAACGCAAAAGTATGGTTTTTTTTTTGGCTCATCCTGTATATGGAAGCATCCACATGGATAGTTGATTTAAATCTTTTTACACAAAAACTTGGTTGTGCTGCTAAACGAAAAAAATCTCATAAATTATTTCAATGAGCTTTCGAGAGTCACGTAAAATTTTTTCTCGTTAAACTATAAAGAATGGATATATGAGCAGCAATTAAAATCAAATTATCTATTTCGGAACATTTTCATCTACGGTGGCGGACAAAAGGCTTGATAAAACCTTGATTTTAGTGTAAAATAGGCTTTTATGAGACTGTATATCTCAACGAATATAAGTCGGATCAACAAACGGTTTTCTATATCGTATTTTTCATGAATGGATCTTCAACTATCAAAAAATTTTTGGTTCAAAATATCTAAGGAAATTTTTTATCTGTCCTTTTGTCAAAATACCCTGTAACTTCCATATAAATTACTTGAAATTACAAGGAATGTTGACAAAAGGGCAGATAAAAAATTTCTTTGGATATTTTGAACTAAAAACTTTTTTGATAGTTGAAGATCCATTCATGAAGAATAAAATATAGAAAACCGTTTGTTGATCCGACTTATATTCATTGAGATATACCGTCCCAAAAAAGCCTATTTTACACTAAAATCAAGGTTTTATCAAGCTTTTTGTCCGCTACTGTAGATTTGCTATGAAAATACGTTCACAATATATTTTCCTTATACACTAACAATCATATTTTAGACTCTTGCTGGACAAAATTGTTGGAATTGCCCGAAATGCAAAAAACCACAGATAGCGAATAGGAATACAAAAATTTGGGAATTACCACCTGTCTTGGTAGGAAATATTTTTTTAATGGTTCCCACTTATGTTTTTCGCAAAAAATTTTTCAAAAATTCTAACGGTCTCCAATTATGATTCTTCTTTACCAAAAATGACCAAATTTTCACTAAAACTGACTAATTTTACACCAAAAATGACCAAAATTTTCATTTTTTCCTCCAAAAATCATCAGTTTTTCACCAAAAAACGCAAAAGTACGGTTTTTTTGGTTCATCCTATACCTATTAGTTTCAACTATTAGACATAAATTTGATGCTTTTTTTAGGTGATCCATTTGAAGAGATTTTCATTGAGTGGAGGAACTTTTGTTAAGAATGAAATGACGATTGACTTCGAAACGAATGGATGGATGAACATGGAACCCTACTTACATAGTAAAGCATTGAAACAGAAGTCCACGTACTCCCTATACGCTATAACAGTAAGTTTCAATTTTTGAAAAATTGTTAACAGTGGTGTATCCAGCGTCGTAATTATGGGGGGGGGAGGAACCTGGGGAACATTTTCTTCCCCTCCCCTCAAACCTGAAATTTTTCTTAAGACAAATGCAAATTTTTAAGGAAATTTTTTTAAAATTCTTAAGAATAATTATGATTTTTCCAAAACTTGTCCCGAAATTCCGATCAAACTTTCAACGCTGGGTGTCCAAAAATCGAATTTTGGTAAAAAAAAATCGAATTTGGTCCAAGGAAAATGCCAAGAATTTTCAATTTTTTTAAACCAAACAATTTTTTATTTCTGAAAATTTTAAGCAAAACTATTTGAAAAAAAATTCACTAGCGCTAGCTTTTTCTTATATAAGGATTTTAACTTTAAAAATTTTGGAGCGGAGTGCCGATCAAAAAATGGTTATCAAAATTTTGGCTACCCATCCCAGCATCCTCTTTCCACCCCTGTTTGCCACATATGCTTGAAGAAATACGATGTTGTAATCTAATCTTTTTAGAATCACGACGGGACTTTGAACAGCGGACACTACACATCGTTCATACGGAATCGTATATCCCATGAATGGCTGAAATTCGACGATGAATATTGTACAGCAATCTCACCCGACACATTGAAGTCAAAAAAAGCCTTTATCTTGTACTACACCAATCAGAACTTCTTCAGTGGACATCCGCAATTGTGAAAACTTACGAAGAATGAAATCTATTAGTGATATTATTATTTTCTCTATATGTGTTGGCCTTTAGTGTTTGTATATACTTTCTAGTCTGAAACGTTAATATAAAGCATGTATAATTCTTTCATATTTGGTTTAATAGATTTTTTATTATTTTTTTCATTAAAAATGTCAGAATTTTTATTGATGTTAGTGCTCAATAAATTTAAATTTAACAATACTACTGCATTATTATAGGGTGTATCGAAAAAATCGGAATTTGGGCGATTTTTTTTATTATTCGAGCCGAATTTTTTTCTTCAAAAATCCTAAAAATGATCCATATAGGGGTAATTTTATGCGGGAAATCGATTGCGTGCATTCTCGAAGCTTGAAAATACTTCCCAGATCCTGGGACCTGTTGCTTAGTTCCGGAACCGGAGATCTGAAGTAAAAACTTTCGGTTCCAATTTAGTGCAAAAGTTTTTACTTCCGATCTCCAGTTCCGGAACTAAGCAATAGGCCCCTGATTCAGGAAAGTAAGTGTGTACATAAAAGCTAAAAATACAAATTTACACACTTACTTTTCTAAATTAGAATCTGGGAAGTATCTGCAAGCTTTGGGAATGCGCGCAATCGATTTCCCGCATAAGCTTACTCATATATGGGCTATGTTTAGGATTTTGAAGAAAAAATTCGGGTCGAAAAAACATGAAAAAATCGCCAAAATTTCGGTGTTTTTTTTATATCCCGGGGTTTTTTTTGTTATGGGGAACATGAATATGAAGGAATTTTTTGATTTTGACCATGGGAAAGTGGAGAAAATCGATCGTTGTGAAAAGTCCACCCGCGATTTTTTTATCGTTGTGAAAAGTCCTAGAGCCCAACCCTGTGGCCTGTTGCTGAACTCGGAAAACGGAAATTCTAAGAATTTCCAAATTGATTTTAGGTACCAAGAATTTGAAAATTTATGGAAATTCTGCCGAAATATGGCATTTATTTGACAAATAATTCATATTTTGGCAGAATTTCCATAAATTTTCAAATTCTTGGTACCTAAAATCAATTTGGAAATTCTTAGAATTTCCGTTTTCCGAG